>ML274767.1:0-17566 GCA_005239495.1 Nicotiana undulata | reverse complement strand
TTGTGAGGAGACTGGAAATTCTGACTGAGTATGGGCCTAGAGCCAAATGTTGAGATGATATACCTTTCTTGGGCTTGATATATATATAACGCTTGGGCCATATCCTTGGTGGCCCCTCCGGAGTCTTTGCACCCCCAGTGAGCGCTTATTGAGGAATGGATTTCCCTGGACTTGGATTTGTCCGAGATATGACATATAGAGGGATGGATTTCCCTGGCACAGATACTATTTATGAGATATGGAGGGATGGATTTCCCTGGTACAGATTATGGATGAGTATGATATCCCGGAGATGGATTTCTCCGAAAGGCTGAATTGGCCTGCTCCCTCGGTACTTAGTGGCTGAGTCACCATGTCGTACATGTTACAAGATGGATTTCCCTGTGCCAATGGCCAATTATGTGTACCGAGAGGACTACCTATGAGAGTTGCATAATACATACATAGAATTTAATTGTTATTTACGGATATTGTCATTGATATACTCGGTTATTCCTGAAATATTCATTATTTGAAATGTGATTTAAGGAGGTTGAGTTCGTCACTACCTCCTCAGACCGTAGGTTGTTTTCGTTACTTACCTGCACACTATGTGTGCAGATCCAGGTGCACCGAGATTTGACGCGGAGCGGTGATAGCAGCCATTCTCTCAGAGTCGACGAGGTAGCAGCTGGCGTTCGCTGTCCCGCCCCTCTTTTCCCTATTCTTCCTTTTGCATTAGAAATTTGAGACTTAAAAAATTCAGTATTATTATTCACAGTTGTATTGATGTTAGTAGCTAATGACTGCATGACTCCAGATCCTAGGGTGATTGTTGGAGCTTGATTTCTTTTGTTAGACTGTTTTAAATGATTAAAAGTGTTAGTATTTCTATGAATTGAGCCAACGATGAGTAAATTTCTCTAGTAAATGAATTGAGTATTGTTGTAACGGTTGGCTACCCTGGTTCCGCGCAGGCGCCATCACAACCCGGAAACGGGTCGTGACATGTAGTGAGAATTGAGACACTTAGTCTCTAAAAATAACTTTATAGTTGGAAAAGTCAACTGGGAGTTGACTTATTTTTAAATGGTCTCGGAATGCGAATTTTATGGCTAGGATAGCTTCATTAGGTGATTTAGGACTTAGGAGTGTGTTCAGAATATTTTTATGATGCCCGATGTAGAATTAGTCTTGAATCGGCGAAAGTTAGTTTTTGGCGATATCCGGTCGGCAGTGGAAAATACGCTATCGGGGTCGGAATGGAATTCCGACAAATGGAACAGGTTCGTAATGTCATTTTGGATATGTGTGCAAAATTTAGGTCAATCGGAGGTGTTTTGGATGGTTTCGGCATCGTTAGTGGAATTTAAAATTTTCAAAGTTCATAGGCTTGAATGAGATGTGATTTTAGTGTTTTTGCGTTGTTTTTGGCGTTTCGAAGGCTCGAATAAGTTTGAATGATGTTATGGAATATATTGGTAGGGTTGGTTGAGGTCTCGGGGACCTCGGGTGTATTTCGGATGCTCAAACGAGCACTTTTGGTCTCTGAATAATTGCTGGTTTTTCTGGTGTCTAGCAGCAGTGAATTCTTCACTACGATCGCGTGGATTAGTCCGTGATCGCGTAGGGTAGGTTGAGGCCAGGCAGGAATTGTGCATCGCGATCGCAGAGATAGGGGTGTGATCACGTAAGTTGAGCGGCCTTGGTCAGTGCGGTCGTGTGGTCCCTGGCGCGATCGCGTAGAGTAAATGGGCGCATGAGGGGGGTAGCTGATGGTGCATCACGATCGCGTGGTCAAGGTTGCGATCGCGTGATTTTGGGCCAGGTTGAATCGCGATCGCGTGACTAATGTTGCGATCGCGTAGTATTAAATTTTGGGGCAGCTGGTTTGTTCTTCGTGATCGCGTGCCTATTGCCGCAATCGCAGTGTGTAAAGACCTGGGCAATATATATAAAGCTCATCCGCGACCTTTTCCCCCATTTTCACCATTTTTAAACGGGATTAGAGCTTTTTGAGGGTTTTTGAAGAGGAAAATGTTTATTCTTCATTGAGGTAAGATTTTTGGACTCATTAACTCGATTATATGTGAGTAAGGACCAAATTCACAGTGTTAAATTGGGAAAAATCAGTGGAAAAAGGGGAAACTAGGGCTTGAGTTTAAGAGACCTTCTAGGGATGATTTGAGCGGTCATTTGGACTCCGATTTCAGAGTTCTTTCTAGGTACGGTCTCGTGAGATGATGAGGATCATTTTGGTATAAAGTTTGTTGAGTTCCGAGACGTGGGCCCGGGTGTCGGATTTTGGCTAATTTCGGGAATTGTGCTTAAGGTTGATATTTTTCTATTGGGTTTCATCCCCCTAGCATATCTTGATGTGAAAAATCTGAACTTGATAGATTTGGAGCACTCGAAAATTGATTCGAGGGGCAAGCGTGTTGCGGAATAGCTTTTCGGGCTAGTTCGAGGTAAGTAATGTCTTTAAATCATGTCCTGAGTGTATGAAATCCCGGATTTTACATCCTTTCACGGTTTCGGAGTGGCGTACACACTAGATGAGGAGTGTGGGGCGTGCACGAATTGGAAAAATTGGAAATATGTTCCTTTGGAGGCAACTATTGAGTTGCGAAACTGCTTTTAAAACATATGTTAAATAATATTACTATGTTCTGATATATTTGGGTTGTAAGCCATGTGTGGGGCCTAGTGCCTATCTGTTTAACCCCTTGGGGGCTATTTTCTGATATTCTCACTATTTTGATCATTATTTTACACTCAGTCCTTCTTGTTAAATTGTTGACACTAAGATTTGTTGAAATTGTTATTTCTTGAAATGAAATACTGTTTTGGGTCGAGAACCCTGTTTATTTATGGCCCGCGTGGCATGTTAAGAGTGTATGACTGAGTGAGTCTGAGAGCCAATATTGTGAGTATATTTATGATATGAGAGAGGCCGAGTTCCTGAGTGATTGATTCCATGATTTGGCTTGTTGATAGCACTTGGGCTGTAGGAGTCCCTCCGGAGTCTGTACACACCCCCAGTGAGTGCAGGTACCTACTGAGTGCGAGCGCCGAGTGATGAGTGATTGGGAGGCATGAGTGACTGTGAGGTGGTGAGTGACTGTTACTGAGTGATGGCGAGATGCTGAGTGATTGATTATGAGTGATGATTTGGCCCGAGGGGCAGTTTATAATGATATTTTGCTGAGCTTTTGATTATGATTTACTTCATTTTTCATACTGAGATTTTTTGGATTTTTACTGAGAAACATTTGAAAATATAATTGTTCAAAGGATTTTTACGAAAACTGGTTTTCACACATATGTACTTGATGTATACTTTATATTGGCTCGGTATTTTACTATTTGTGAATTGGTGTTTTGTGCTGTGTGTTTCTTATCTTAAGATTTGATTTGTTTTCATTACTACTGAGTTGGCATACTCATCATTACTCCCTGCACCTCTGTGTTCAGATCCAGGTATTGGTTCTGAGCAGTAGCCATCTTAGTTCGTTCATCGGCAGCATTTGGGATTTCGAGGTAGCTGTCCAGCGTCCACAACTTCTCCATTTCCCTTCCTTAATTAGTATTTAGTATTTTGTTCTGAGACATTGTTTTATTAAATTAGCAGTGTTAGTATTATTCTTATATGCTCGTGATCAGTTGACTCCAATCTTGGGGAATAGTTTAGACTATTAGATTATATTATGCTTTGTTAAAGACTTACAAAAATTTTATATTTGCTGTGGAATTTTATTAATGTGTTTGAGGGAATTTTATTGAAAGAATTGTGTAGTTATGTGATAGTGGCTTGCCTAGTTCCACGATAGGCGCCATCACGACCAGTTAGGATTTGGGGTCGTGCACAGACGTACCTGGATCTGCACAAAAACTGTGCAGAAGCGTGGTATGAGTATACCCCAACAGTAACTAGTCAGTATCAAGCCTAACCTCGGTAGAGTAGTGACGAGGTTAGGACTAGACACCTACTAGGACAAGATAAACAGGATACAAATATAACAATGTGAAGTAATGGAAAACGGATAATTGAACAATAACAAAGAAGTTTAGTAACGTAAACTAGTGAAAGAATTGTAAGCAAAAAGAAAACAAGAAGGAAGAAAATAATGAGAACCTAAATTAATAAAATACTAACAAAATTGGTAAGTCAAGGAAGAATAAAAACAACAAGAACTATTCGACCAATAACTCCTTTCAATATGAAATGCGCAACAAGAATCACAACCGAGGTACTACTTCGTATTCCCATTTCACAATATCAATTACAATCTTTCCTTATATCACCACGTGATCCTTACATTTAGTTTTTGAAAATTATTTTTCCCGAAAGAGGTAAACTCGTTTTAGCCCACCTTATCACACCGCATGGCTTCAGGTAGTTCCCTTACTAGCAATGCGCATATAGAGATCACCTTATATCACCGTATGCGTATCGACCCGTTGCATTATGCCACCGCATGCGTATCAATATCACAACATTATCACAACTCGCAACATAAGATCCATATTCCATAACATGCCAAAAGGATCAATAGTACTAATGTTTCCATAGAAAATAGTCCATGGCTCAACCACAATGTGGGCTAGAATCTCAACAATAACAAAATGAATGTGAATTTCTCAAAGAGAAAGATATCTCAACAATTAACAACTTCACCTCAATATGATAACGACTTTTACAACTTCAACACCAATAACTCAACAAAAAGATATTCCACGAAATAACAAGACAATAAGGAGGACAACAACTTTAACTAAAGATTAAAAGAGAAAACTAATAAGTAGGAGGTAGAACACTTGTTAAAAATGTCAAATAAAGCATGTAAATATAGATTAATACATGTAAGAGTAGATTAACACTGAGGGATATACCATGTTAGGACAATTGAATTATGGAAAGAATCTAAATTACTTAAACTGCTCAATTACCACATGTAGACCATGTACCCACTTGTCACCTTGCGCACACGACATTCACAAAACACAAATAACACAATCAACCTAAATCCTAAGGGCTAGTCCCCCCCCCCCACAAAGTTAGGCAAGATACTTACCTCAAACGAGCTAACTAAACCCACTAGTAAGCCTTTTTCTGTGAAATTCCAACCCTGGACGACTCGAATCTAGCCAAAATAACTAAGTACCATAAATATAAACCATAGGAAGCTATTTCGAATAAGAAAGTTGCAATCTTTAAAATAAATCAAAAAGGTAAACTCAAAAAGTTAACCCTAGGTCAACACCTTGGATCCCGACCAAACTTACCAAATCTGAACGCCCATTTAATAACGAGTCCAACTATACCAAAATTATTTGATCCCGACCTCAAATCTACCTTCAAATCTCAAATTTATAGTTTAGGAAGTTTTCACAAAAATCTCAAATTTATCTAACTCAATATACTAATTAAATGTTAAAAACAATTATAGGATCATGAATAATAAGCAAATCCAAGTCAAATCACTTACCCCGATACAGATCTTGAAAATCCCTTCCAAAATCGCTTGAAATCGAGCTCTACGTTTAAAATATGAAAAATAACGCTAACCCTCGATCTTCTCTATTTCTGCTAAGTGATACTCGCTTCAGCGGCTTCTCTGTCACATCTGCGGAAAAATCCATTGCAGGTGCGTCCTCAACTAAACTCAAGGACATTCTGCTTCTGCGGACCTACTTCACACCTACGATTACCGCTTCAGCGCAAAACTCCGCACCTGCGGTCTCCCGCCCAAAGTCCAGATTCCGCATCTGCTGTTGCGCATCTATGCATTTATATACGCACCTGTAGACACAATCAACCAATTCCCAAACAACTTTTGTGACCCCATGGCCGCTTCTACGATCTTTTACCTGCGACCAAAACCATACAGGTGCGATCACACCAGAAGCTTTAAGGTTAAGAAATTTCCTTAAGTCCAAACTCAATCCGATATGAATATAAATCATACCTGAGGCCCCAGGACCCAATCCAAGCATAGAAACACATCCTAAAACATGGTACGAACTTAGTCGAAGCCTTAAATCACATAAAACAACATCAAAGTCACAAATCGCATCCCAATTCAAGATTAATGAAACTAATGAACTTCCCACTTCTAAAATCAATGTCGAATCATATCAAACATACTCTTATTGACCTCAAATATTGTACACAAGTCATAAATGACACAACAGACCTATTCTAGTGTCTAGAGCAAAAATTCGACCGCAATATTGACAAAGTCAACTCACGATCAAACCTCTCAACCTTCCAAACATTCAACTTTCCAATTTGCGCAAATTCAAGCCAAAACGACCTACAAAATGCCAAAATAAATATCTGCACATACCCTTAGTGAAAATCACTATACGAAGCTACTGAAACTATTAAAACTTTAGTCTGAAGTCGTCTACATAAAAGTAAAACTCTGGTCAACCCTTCTAACTTATGCTTCCAACTTTGGAACGAAGTGTACTAATTCACTATGAAACTCACCTGAAACCAAACCAACTACCCCACCAATTCACATAACCACAATTGAACATATAGAAGGTAATAAATAAGGGAACATGGATAAAATACTCAAAATGACCAGCCGAATCGTTACAGGTTTACTTGGAAAGAACTTCAACCTTGGGTTGAAGAGTAAGACCAAGTCACCGAATTTTAATTCCTGCTTCAAGATCTTCTTATCATGGTCAAACTTCATTATCTATTTATACATGACTGCATTTTTTTAGGCTTGGAAACAAAACACATCCATCTCGTTGATTTGTGTCATCCTTAGGTTAGCAACTTCGGCCCAATCAAGATTTAACTTTTTTAACGCCCATATGGCTTTGTGTTTAAGCTCCATCGGCAAATGACATGCAATCCAAAAATCAATCTATAAGGCCATGTGCTAATGGGTGTTTTCAATGCATTTTGATAAGCCCGCACAACATTATCTATCTTGCTAGGTCAGGTTTTCATTATCCATTTTGCTAGTATGTTCTTGATCTCTCAATTGGAGGCCTCGACTAGACCGTTTGATTGAGGATAATAAGGTGTGGCCACCTTGTTATTAAATCCATATTTTCTCGAGCAACCCCGCAAAGGCTTTGTTGCAAACGTGAGAACCACCATCACTAAGGATGGCCCTTAGGGTTCCAAACAGAGTAAATATGCTCTTATTCGAGAAGGCGGTTACACTCCTTGCCTCATTATTTGGAAAGGCGACTTCTTCGACCCATTTTGAAGCATATTCCATTGCTACCAAGATATGTGTCATGCCGTATGATCTCACAAAGGGACCCATGAAATCAATCCCCCACACATCAAAGATCTCTACATCCATCACAAAATTCATATGCATCTCATGCCTTCTAGAAATTGACCCTTTTTTTAAATATTGATCACCTGCCTTGACCATTAGATTTGTTTCTTGGTAGATCGATGGTCAATAGTTTCCACATTCACGCACCTTTATCTTTATACGGTTTCCACCGTGGTGACCCCCAACTAGGGAATCATGACATGCTTTGAGAATCAGCATCGCCGAATGATGTTGTCAGTGCATATCAAGAATAAAAAGGGTTCCTCCTAATTTTATTACCTAATATCACGCAAGAACGTTTTTCTTTGATAAGCTTCCAATTCTGCGGGGATAAGGCCACTAACCAAGAAGTTAGCTATATCGGCGTACCATGGAGTTGATGTTATAGATATTTCCAAAGGTGTTCATCTAGGATGACGTCATTAGTTTCAAGATCTTCCTTTGGTCTGCCTAGCTCTTCAAGCCTAGATAAGTGATCCACAACTTGATCTTCTGTTCTTTCAAATCTTTGACTTCAAAGTCAAACGCTTGTAGCAAAAGGATCCACCTAATCAATCTCGGTTTGGCATCCTTCTTCGCCATAAGGTAGTGGAGAGTAGCATGATCGGTAAAGACTATCACTTTGGATACCAACAAATAGGCCCAGAATTTTTTAAAATCATAGACAATGGCAAGCGGTTCTTCATCCGTCACGGTGTAATTTATTTGTGAGCCAGTGACTGTCTTTCTTGCATAGTAAATCGGGTGAATAACCTTGTTATGCCTTTGACCAAGCACTACCCTAATAGCCACACCGCTGGCATCACACATAAGTTCAAAGGAAGATACCAATCGGGTGTGACAATAATATGTGTCGTCGTGAGCCTAGCTTTCAATTCCTCAAAATCTTTGAGGAACTTCTGATCAAACATAAATTTAGCATCATATTCAACGATCTTGCACATAGGGCTTGCAATCTTTGAGAAGTCTTAGATAAATCGTCGAAAACGGCATGCCCTAAAAAGCTCTGACCACCTTTGAACGAAGTGGGAGGAGGAAGCTTGGAAATTACTTCAATTTTTGCTCGATCAACCTCTATTCCTTTCTAGGAAATTTTGTGGTCAAGAACAATACCTTCGTCCACCATGAAGTGACAATTTTTCCAATTGAGCACAAGTTTTGTCTCCTTGCATCTTTTGAGTACTTGCCTAAGATTAGCAACGCAAGGTTCAAAAGAATCACCAACTACAGAGAATTCATCAATGAATACCTCTAAGAAAGCATCCACCATGTCCAAGAAAATCGACATCATGCACCGTCGAAATGTAGTAGCATTGCATAGCCCAAATGGCATCTAGCTAAAAGAAAATGTTGCATATGGACATGTGAATGTCGTCTTTTATTTGTCCTCCAAGGCTAGGTTGATTTGGTTGTATCCAAAACAACCATCCAAGAAGAAATAAACAACCTTGTCGCACTAGCCGATCAAACATTTGATCAATAAAAGTCATAGAGAAATGGTCTTTGCAGGTGGCACTATTGAGCTTCTGGTAGTGCATGCAAAATCTCTAGCTGGTCACAGTTCTTGTTGGAATGAGTTAATTATTGTCATTTTGAATCACGGTAATGCCTCCCTTCTTTGTCACACATTGTATCGGACTCACCCAAGGGCTATCGGGAATGGCTTAAAAAACCTTGGCATCCAGCCATTTTATAATTTATTTCTTTACTGCTTCTTGCATGGAGGGATTTAACCTCCTTTGATGATCCGCACAAGTTTTATATCTACCTCTAGTTGGATTTTTTGCTCAGAAATATCGGCTGAAATATCCATTATTGTCCAACCATTGGCCCGTCTTTGCTCCCTCAAGGTCTCCAATAATTGTTCAACCTGCACATCATTTAACAAAGAGGAAACAATTATGGGTAGAGTTTCATTAGATCCAAGAAATTTATACCTTAAGTACGGTTGAAGTGGCTTGAGCTCTAGTTGGGGAAGCTCGACGATTGAAGGCTTGACGGGAGGAGGGACTCTATTCTCCAAGTCAAGAGAAAGCTTCTTCGGTATATAAGTGTAAGAACCAAGCCCTTACAGTGCATTCACGGTTTCCACATATCCTTCTATGTCCTCACCATCAATATTCATCAAAATTGCCGTCAATGCCTCACCAAGGAATTTCTCTTCCATCTTTAACTCAACGGCATCTTCTACCACATCAACAACATCAAGTACCAAGATATATGCATTTTGTAATTTCATGCCCTTACATGCTCGAAAGGTAACTTCTTCATCATTTATCTGGAATTTAATTTCATTTTTTTTGAGTCCATGAGTGCTCTCTCAGTCGCAAGGAATGGTCTTCCTAAGATGATATGGATCTTCCTAAGAAACTTCCCTACTTTCACAAGAACATCATCCAGTATCCCCATCGGTTGATTAATCAAATGGTTGGCCATTTGCAACATCATACTCGCAAGCCTATGCATCCCAAATCCCGCTTGCTTGTAGACAGATAGCAAGAGACATTAAGTTGATGGTAGCCCCATTATCACAAAGAGCTCGTGCCAAGTCAGCCCATCTAATAGTGCATGCAATGTTGAAAGCCCCCGGATCCTCTTTATTTTGGACATTAGTTATTGTAATGATAGAGTTAACCCGGTAGGTGACACTCACTACTTCATTCTTGATGGACTTCTTTTTAGTGATCAAGTCCTTCAAGTAATTTGCAAAATCGGGCATCTCTTGAAATGCTTTCACAAACCAAATGTTCACAAATAATAGCTTTAAGATGTCATAAAACTTCTCGAGTTTGCTATCATCAACCCGTTTAGCTAGTCTTTGAGGAATTGGAGGAGGAGGTCTAAGAATTGGTGCTACAGGTTTTGGTGCCGCTATTACATTTTCCTCAACCTTATCATGGCTCACATCTTGATTTTTCACCTTCTTTGGGATTCTCTCAACTTCAACAACATTTGGCACCTCAACTTGCGCCTCATCTTCGTGTTCAACATTTTCCACTTCGACCACCCATTCACTCTCACCTCGAAGTAATTCCCCACTTGGAGTTGAAATGGACATACAATGATAGGTTGGGCCACTCCCACTACCCTTTGGATTTGCAATTTTTTCACATAGGAGTGAAATTTTTTTGTTTTGGGTTTTGTTCTCTTGATAAATTCCTCATTTGCATCTCCAACTTTTGAATAGATGCGGTGTGAGAACCCACAAGCTTGGTCATATTTATGACTAAAGTATCAGACTTCTCTTGATTTTTCAATAATCTTTCAAGCTTGTTCTCCAATTTTGAATTGCTGGAAGACTTATCCTTGGTCATTTCTCCAGTGTTGGTTACCTTGCCCTTGCGGGTCAGGTATCCATTGGTGTTGTTGTACCGAACCTTGGTAGTTTTTTCTTTGATATCTACCTTGTGAATTGTTAACATAATTTACTTATTCGTATTCCATGGGAGAATAGTCTTTTTGTTGGTTTTCTTGGTATTGATAGTTATCCTTTGACATTGGTTGCATATCTTCCACAACATTGGTTGCATATCTTCCATATGTTTGGCTTTCAGTGAGAATTTTTGTCAACACATTAATATTGGTGGCAAGATCGGCAATCAATTGATCTTTTTCTTGATTTTCCTTAACCATGTTGGTCAAAGAAGGAGTACCATATGATGTTCCACCCATAGCATTTTCTGAATGCCAAGCTTGGTTGTGTTCGACCATTTAGTCTAGGATTTAAGTGTCCATTGCAAATGTTTTATCCATGAACGATCCATCTGCCAAATTTTTATATATGGATTGATTAATAGAATCAAAAACCATGTAAAACATCTCCAACAAACTATTTTTTCAGAAATCCATGATTTGGTGATCTCACCAAATACAACTTGAATCTAGCCCATGCCTCATGTAGTTGTTCCCAAAGTAATTGCTTTAAGAAGAAAATTTTATCTTGAAGCTAGGGCTTCTTGCTTTGCGGGAACCATTTTGCTAAGAAAACTTGCACAAGTTTGGACCAAGTGTGGATGGAGTTAGGAGGTAGATTTTGGATGCATTGTCTTGACTCTCCGGCTAAAGAGTATTTGAACATCCTCAACCTTAGAGCATCATCTGAGACATGATTTTGCTTATGCGTAACACCCGCATGCAAAATGTTCTTGAGGCGTTGGGTCGGATCATCGTCGATGGAATTACGGAAAACACCTCCGCCTTTAGCATTAGGATTAGACTATGTTCCACTTTGAAGGTAGCTGCATTAACTCTAGTAGAAAAAATGGCATTTGTATAATCAATATACTCATCTATATCCGCAAACACATTATCAATCTCTAATTCGTCCATGCTTTTCTAGTGACACCAAGCAAAACAAGCAAAGTGTGATGGAATAGAAAAAGATTTAAAGTAAAGCTCACACTGGTAAGTAATCTCAAAATCGTATTCCCCGACAATGGCACCAAAATTTGATACACTCAATTTACACCTTTAAAATGGTGTAAGGCGGCCGATGACAAATATAATTACACAACTAGGTTGGAGTCGAATCCCACAGGGAATAGGTGTGAAAATGTTACTTAAATAGTGTGTCACTTGACTAAAGCTGTAATTCAATTCTGTTAGTTTGAAAAGAGTTTGGTAATTGTAGTTTGTTAAGAGTGGCTATTTTATTAAGAGAATTGATTAAAAGGATTAAGAAACAAAGGTTGTATCCCCCTCTATGGAATATTATACTATAGGTGTTAATATAATATATTTCTAATGGGAGGTCGCTTGATATGAAAATGGTTCCTAAATGACTACCCAATATTTTTCAATAGTTAGGTAGTTTTTCCTCTTTACGAATAAAGTGATAAAAGCTTAAAAAGAAGACAAAGTCTTGGAATCTCTCCCAAAAAGCGTCAAAATATGTGGTGTATTCAATGCTCTAAGTGTAGACTCTTTTTTCAGACAAGACAACGCAAAAAACCCTAGTTATTATATTTATAATGACCCAAAATTCACGGAAAAAGGTGACAAAAATATCCCTTTAGCTTGATTATGCGACTGCAGAATGGACCGCAAAACTGATCCACGGTCCACACATCATTAGCATCACCGTAGATTTGATCTCCAAGCTTCCCAGATTTCCCTCGCATAATGAATTTGCGGTCGCATAGTGTACGACATATTTCTCTTCACTTGAGGTCCTCGTGCATTTGTAAGGTAATTTTGCGCTCCGCAAATGAGTTATGCGACCGCATATTGATCCACATATTCAATTCTTGAAACTGCCATGGCATGGTTACATCAACGACCGTAGACCAGTTCTATGATAGCATATTTGTCGCAAATCTGCTTTCTCCATGTTTTTTGTCATCCTTTTATTTTCTCGGCTCTTCAAGGTCGGTTTCCTGTAAAACACCAAAACTACATAATAAGTGACTTATAATTCTTTAAAAAGTTAGATACATCCTATGAAATAAGTATGGCAGTGCCGCAATTCTGCGACACATCATCCCGTGTTCGCGATGAGTACATACTCTATTTCGAGAGTTTAAGTTAATATATCACATTTTGAGTTAGAGAGTTCGGTTTTGGGAAACCTTTTAGGGGAATCTCATGATTTGGATTGGAATAAGTACTTTTGAATCGGATTTAATAATTATTTAAGGTTCCATTTTTTTAGCATTTAATTGGTGAATTAAAGTAAAGAAATGTGGGATTTTAGTAAAACTTTGCTAAAGTGATAATTGAGGATTTGAAGATTGATTTGAGGTCGGAATTGGATGAAATTGGTATGGTTGAACTCGTAATTGAATGGGTGTTCGTAATTTAAGAGTTTGATTGTGCTCCAGGAGGGGCGCAAGGTTGACTTCTTGATTTTGATAATGATCGAAGCCTTATTGTTTGAAGTTGTTTCCCACAACATTATTTGATAATATTAAGTTGTTTGTGACTAGATTCGAGTTGTTCAGGGGGCAATTCACGTGGAAAAGTCTTTTGGTGTATTGATTCGCGCGTTTTGAGGTAAGTAACATATCTAAAATTGGATTTGAGGGCAATTATCCTTGTGAACCATGTTATATGAGACATATCAGGGTGACACACATGTTAAGTGACAGGTGTATTGGTAAAAAATATAGCCTCATACGTGTACAAATTTTGGATGACTCAGCCAGCCAGGTGGACCAAATAAAACATCACACGTGGACACGGGATAAAAAGGTACGGTCAATACAAGGAATTAGTCGCGGAAAGATCATCAAAGAAGAAGAGACACGGTCACAACGAATCCGGACGCAATAATGGGCAGATTCAAAGATCAGCAATCAATGTCTTGTACGTTATGTAACTCCTAAAATAACAGTTACTATTCATCATTGTAACGCCTCATAAATGTAATAATTAAGCATTAAATAGGCTATCATGACAGAAATACAAACGTCATACTAGGAGATCATCCCTATAAAAGGGATAAAAATGTAACAAACAGGATCATCTGATTTCTGGGATACTAAGCTATTTTATTCTTCGTATATTGCTCTCGAAATTATTGCTACCTTATTCTTTATTTTACTAATTCGATTATCAGTAACCCGAGTTTATCCTTAATTAAGCTTTAGTCAAAAGATCTTTTTTTTTGGTTAAACAAATTGGTTCCGTTGCCGGGAATCTGATAATCATCGTTTTCGTTACCAATCGATATCCTTAAAATCATGTCGAATTTCAACAACAACAACGTCAGCAATAATGACGATAACAACCAGCAAAGAAGTGAAACCCCAGTTTCAACTCCTCCTCGAGGAACTCCACGAGCTTCGAGAGAACCATCTCCTGAAAGAGCTGACAATCGTAACAATAATGAACAACCGGTGGAATCAGATCAAATAAGGCAAATGATTGCTGAATACGTGGGACAGGCTTTGCGAGAATTTGCAAGAGGATTACCACAAGTACCTCTAGTACCACCAACACTGCCTCTGAATAATACAATTCTAGTAGAAGATTTGCAAGCGGGGTTAACAAATTCAACCAGGAATGAAACTCTCAATACACTTCCTGAAACACGACCAGGTACGACTAGTAATTCAGAATTACAAAATTTATTATTAACCATGCAGAAGCAGATGAAAGAACAAAACGATCGCATCGAGCAAATCCCTGGAGTTCCGCCTATTATCAAAGGAATTGATATGGATAGGTATTCCTAACAACCTTGGAAGCCAAGTGCAGCCCCCTTACTTATACCCAAGAAGTTTAGAATGCCTGATGTCCCCAAATACGATGAAACAACCGACCCGCGTGATTACATGACTGCTTTCACTACTGGAGTAAAAGGCAATGATTTAACAAAAGAGGAAATAGAATCAGTCCTTGTCAAAAAATTTGGAGAAACACTCACGAAAGGAGCCTTAACCTGGTATTCTCTTCTCCCCGAAAACTCTATAAATTATTTTGTTGAACTTGCAGATTCGTTTATAAAAGCACATTCTGGTGCACAAAAAGTTGAAAAACGAATGGAAGATATATTCAAGATAATGCAAGGAGACAATGAATTGCTCTGTGAGTTTGTAGAAAGGTTTCAAAGGGAAAGAATGAAACTACCAAGGGTTCTTGACAACTGGGCAGCTATGGCATTCACAAGCAACTTGAACGAGAAAAGTTCAGAAGCCACGAGACGACTCAAAGAAAGTATAAGAGAATTCCCGGACACGATATGGAATGACGTATACAACAGGTACAGTACTAAATTAAGGATTGAAGAGGATGTAATCACATGATCAAAAGATGAAGAATATCACAGAACAAGACGCCTAGAATTAGAGAAAAAGTCAGGTAAAAACAGGTATGATCCTTACTTAGGACCCTCGAGACGTGACCTACGTCCCAGGTTCGAAAATACAAAACCTTCAGGAAGAGATACAAACTTATCCTCATCTATATCCAGGAGAGATCGAGATGAATAATTCCGGGATATTACCCGAATTGGACACCATAACTTTAATGTAATCAGCACTGAGCTCGTCTCAATACTAAGAAGTATGGGAGACAAGTTAAATGGCCGAAAGAAATGCGTTCTAATCCTAACAGGAGGAACCTCTATCAATGGTGTGAATTCCACAATGATCACGACCATAAAACGACAGATTGTAGGTATTTACAAGGTGAAGTAGAACATCTATTAAAACATGGCTATTTAACAGACTTGTTTAGTGATAAAGGTAAACAGGCATATATAAAGAACATGCAAGAGCCACCGAAACCACCCTCCCCAAAACAGACTGTTAATGTCATACATGTAGGAGAAGAAGTAAACGGGATAATCTGCCAGCTAACCTCAAAAGTCACGAACACCAACGGAAAGCGGGTTTGAGAAGAAATGAGGGAAGAACAAATATCTTTTGACGATGCAGACTTTGGTCGATTAATACTTCCACACAATGACGCGCGGGTAATATCCTTACTCATTCATGACACTAACGTTAAAAGGGTATTGATTGATCCAGGCAGTTCAGTCAATATTATTTTGATGAAAGTCGTGGAGGAAATGCTAATAGAAAACATAATGATTCCAAAGGTTCGAGCTATATCTGGGTTCGACAATTCAACAGTGATAACTAAAGGTGAGACTGAACTCAATACTTATGCTGAGGGAGTCATCAAAATGCAAAATTCCAAGTCATTAACATAGAAATAGCTTACAACGTCATCCTGGGAAGGCCATGGATTCATGATATGAAAGCAGTCCCATCTACTTTACATTAAGTAATAAAATTCCCTTCCAAATGAGGAATAAGGTAGATCAGGGGTGATCAGCAAACCTCGAAGAATGTTAATTCAATAACTCTTAATAATAAAAGAGACGCGGAAGAAACAACGAATTGTCAAACAGAGGCTCATCAACCAACAGGTATGGAACAAACTTCTGATCAGCTACGTACCAAAGAAATAGATATTCTAATAGGTACGGAAGAGGATAATGACAAAACAAATCCTGTAATCATCAAGAATGAGCCAGAACATGCGGTCATAGACTCCAGATCAAATTTCATTCATGAATCAGAGGAAGAAGAACATATCAAAACAATTGCTGAAGAACTCGAGGTTGTTCCCATCTCAGAACAAAATCCCGAAAGGAAACTTTACATTGGCTTAAAATTGTTAGAAAGATTAATTCCAGAACAAAAAGGTACGTTTGTCAATTATTTAAAGGCTAATGAGGATTGTTTCGCATGGTCCCATTCGGATATGAAAGGTGTCCCACCAGAAGTGATGACTAACAAGTTAAACGAAGATCCATCGTTCGTACCTGTTAAACAAAAGAAACGAAAACAAGGATCTTTCAAGAATCAAGTGATCGATGAAGAAATTCAAAAGCTTTTAAATATAGGGTCGATACGAGAGGTAAATTATCCTGACTGGCTAGCTAACACCGTAGTAGTACCCAAAAGGAACGAAAAATGGCGGGTATGTGTCGATTATACTGATTTAAATAAAGCATGTCCTAAAGATTCATTTCCCTTGCCACATATAGATCAAATGATCGATGCAACCGCGGGTCATGAATTGTTAAGCTTTTTAGATTCATATTCTGGTTATAACCAAATCAAAATGGACCCCTTGGATGAAGAAAAGACTTCCTTCATTACTAACCGGGGAACCTATTGTTATAATTTTATGCCCTTTGGGTTAAAAAATGCAGGTGCCACTTATCAAAGATTAGTGACAAAAATGTTCCAATAACATTTAGGTAAAACAATGGAGGTTTACATCATTGATATGCTTGTAAAGTCAATACAAGAAGTAGATCATCTACAACATCTCTCTATCACTTTTGATATTTTATGCAGGTACAATATGAAACTCAACCTAGAAAAATGTGCCTTCGGAGTACAATCTGGTAAGTTTTTGGGATTCCTTGTGTCTAATAGGGGAATAGAGGTAAATCCAGCACAGATAAAAGCTATAGAAGAAATACCTGAAATCTTGAGAAATAAAAAAGAAGTCCAAAGATTGACAGGAAGAATAGCAGCTCTAGGAAGATTTATTTCTAAATCTTCCGAAAAAAGCTTAAAATTATTTGCAGTTCTTAAAAAGCAAAATCAGTTCAAATGGATTGAAGAATGTCAACAGGCTTTAAGAGACTTGAAGATCTACTTGTCAAAACCACCATTGCTATCAAAGCCAAAAGAAGGAGAAAGATTATACATCTACTTGGCTGTCTCAAAAATTGCCGTAAGTGTAGTACTGGTAAGAGAAGAAAGAGGTAAACAATCTCTCATTTATTACGTAAGCAAAACTTTACT
>ML274766.1:0-14700 GCA_005239495.1 Nicotiana undulata | reverse complement strand
CCCGTTAGACAAGCCAACGTTTAAACTAAATAAAACTCATTAACAACTAAAACGAACAAGATAACTAAGGCATCGATGGTCAAAAATATGAAGGTTAGCAAATTACCAAAAATAATATAGCAACTTCGAAATAAAACCCAGGTACAAATCCCAGAACTGGTGTCACATACTCACGAACTGTCTAAGAGATTACTAAAACAAAGGTCTGAAAATAAGTACATATGACTGTTTTTGAACTATAAGATAAGACAAAGATGAAAGTGAAGGGTAGAAGGTGATGCCAAGGCCCACGAACGTCTGCGGGTCTACCTCGATGTCTCTTGTATGAACTGATGGAATGCTCCGACCGTCAGTGACCATCGGGTCCGACTGCGTAGTCTGCACAACATAAAGAAGTGCAGGTGTAGCATCAGTACAACCGACCCCATGTACTGAGTAAGTGTCGAGCCTAACCTCGGCAAAGTAGTGACGAGGCTAGGACCAACACAACATATGTACCTGTGCAATTTTATATAATAGCAGGAAAAATGGCAACGGAAATAAGCAAGTAAGACAGATACGGGGAGAACATGCTGGGGGTAAAAGGGGCAACAAAATGCTAGCACAGTAGTACAGGGTAATAACCGAAGTGTAAAAAGTAAGAGCAGGAATTTAACGCCTCAGGACAGATAATGATCAGAAAAAAGGCACGGCATGTCCCCTCGTGCATAATCTCACAGTCACTCGGCACGGAATGTCCCCTCGTGCATAAATAGTAACACTCGACACAGAATGTCCCCTCGTGCAATAAATAATCAACGATCAACACGGCATGTCCCCTCGTGTGATAAATAACAAACAATCAGCACGGCATGTCCCCTTGTGCAATGAATAATAAATGATCAACATGGCATGTCCCCTCGTGTGATAAATAATAAATGATCAGCACGGCATGTCCCCTCGTGCGATAAATAATAAACGATCAACACGGCATGTCTAAACAATAAGCACGACATGTCCCCTCGTGCGATAAATAATATAAAAAGCAACAATATAATGTGAAAATCAACAATAAGAAGTCTCAAGTGTATGGATATACTCAATAAAATTCTATCGTCCCGGCAAGGGACTCAGCTATAACCAACCTCGCATCAGAAATACAGTTTCAACAGTAAAAGCCTCAAGTGAAACAAATAACACAATAACTCCCCGTGTCATCAAGATATCACTTCTAAATTACCAATTACTCATAGTATAGAGAATATTAAGAATACGGTATGATTCATCACAATTGACTCACGGTCATGATTGACCGCAACATATAGGCACTCGTCACCCCGCCTATACGTTGGACATGAATTACACATAGCAAATAAGACTCTATACCTAATCCCTCAAGCTAAGGTTAGGCCAAACACTTACCTCGGCTCCAAAAAATGCAAGTCAAGCCTCAATCACAGCCTTCCCTCTCGAATCTAACTCCGAATTGATAATATCTAGACATAATGGATTTATTAATATGAATAAGTACTCAATAAACCAATTCCGAGCCTAATTATACATTTTCTACAATTCTTCCAAAAATACTAAAATTNGAAAGATGGGAGTAATCCGTAATGGGTCTGTTTTGGACTTAAAAAAAATACCTGGGCAAAATACTCTATACGTTCGCGTGCACTGAGCCGCATTCGCACAGGCTTATCTCCCCAGGCCTATGCGTTCGCGAGCCTAGAGTCGCGTTCGCACAGAGCAAAGTGGCTCCCCACCCCAGCTCCCTTAACATGCAGTGTGTTCGCACCGGACTAGCCGCGGTCGCATAGGCTTAAGCTCCCTGGCCTGTGCGTTTGCGAGAAAGTCTGTGCGTTCGCATAGAGTAATCACATCCCCCTCCCCACGAGTGTTATGTGTTCGCATGGCTATCAATGCGTTCACATAGTGCAAATTAGACCCTGACCCTAGACCCCACTTTTACCCTGTGCGTTCGCACCCCCTTGAGTGCGTTCGCATAGGGTAATTTACCTGGACACCAGAAACCAGCAATTACACCAGATATTTCAACCTTTTAGCAGCCTGAAACCTTCCCGAAACTCACCCGAGCCCTCGGGGCTCAAAACCAAATACACACATGACTTCAAAATCATCCTACAGACTTATTCAAGTAATTAAACCACCAAAATAACATAAAAATAATGAATTAATCTCCAAAATTCATAGAATTTTCTCAAACTTCATAAACTTCTAAATTTCCCATTTTTTATCCGAAACACGTCATTTCAAGTCTGTTTTACACCAAATTTCACAGATAGGACAAATAACATATAATAAACCTGTTCCGGGCTCCGGAACCATAATACGGGCCCGGTAACACGGTTTTCACATAATTATTCATTTTTAAATTCCTTTATTATTTTAAGAAAACAATTTTCTTTAAAAATTCATTTCTCGGGCTTGGGACCTTGGAATTCTATTCCGGACATACGCCCAAGTCTCATATTTTCCTACGGACCCTCCAGAACCGTCACATCACGGGTCCGGGTCCGTTTACCATAAATGTTGACCATAGTCAACTTTATTCATTTAATTATCATAAATTCCATTTTTTCCATCAAATTTCAACATAAAGACTTCCCGGCTACATGCTCGGGCTGCGCGCGCATATCGAGGTGAGATTAATGAAGGTTTTTGGGGCGTCGAAACATAGATTTAGCTAGAATTACTTAGGATGACCTTTTGGGTCATCACAGCCGTGCCATTCATTCATATCACTCATTATTTATTTATTGCAATGTGAGGAAGAGAGTAAAGCACGAAGGGTGATGCCGTGCCATTCATTCATCTCATTCCTTTATTTATTATTGCACAGTGAGGAAGATATTAAAGCACGAAGGGTGATGCCGTGCCATTCATTCATATCACTCATTATTTATTTATTGCAATGTGAGGAAGAGAGTAAAGCACGAAGGGTGATGTCGTGCCATTCATTTATCTGTTTATTTATTGTATTCAACATCTCATTTTTCTATTTACCTGTTGCTCCCTTACTTTTTCCTGTATCCCTTGCCTATTTGTCAAATAATCGTCACTTCCTTGCTATATTTTTGGTAGAACTGTACAGGTAGATTATCGTCGCCGTGTCTAGCCTCGCCACTACTTCAGCCGGGGTTAGGCTCAGCACTTTCTCAGAACATGGGGTCGATTGTACTGATGCTACACATGCACTTCTCTATGTTGTGCAGATCCCGTTGCCGGACCCGGTGACACTGATTGAGGGAGCATCCTTCAGTCCACT
Source organism: Nicotiana undulata (assembly GCA_005239495.1). Classification (NCBI taxonomy): domain Eukaryota; kingdom Viridiplantae; phylum Streptophyta; class Magnoliopsida; order Solanales; family Solanaceae; genus Nicotiana; species Nicotiana undulata. Next base: position 11,432 of record ML274766.1, on the reverse strand, counting down.
TCGGAGATTACAAGGTAGACCCGCAGACGTTCCTGGGCCTTGGCGTCTCCTCTATTCTTATCTTTTTATTCTGTCTTATTTTCTTAGTTCTAAGACAGTTTATGTATTATTTCTTTAGACTTTGTATTTAGTAACCTCTTAGACAGTTCGCGAGTTAGTGACTCCAGGTGCTGGGCTATTGTATAAGATTCGTAATATTGAGATGTTATGTTATTTCAGAATTTATCTGCTTCCGCATGTGAAAAAGGAATATTAGATGCTTTACTTATTTCTGTATTTTAATGTTAGCACGTAAATGAAATTGTGTACGTTGGCTTGTCTAGCGAGTTCAACGTTAGACGCAGTCATGGCCCAAAGGTGGGATTTCGGGTCGTGACACCTGCGGATAAAATGAGTAACCATATTATCCATTCATGACTTCACATTAGCCTCAAGCTCTAATATGAATTTGTTGCCCCTTGCAACAGAAGAACATTACAAAAATAATTTTTTAATAATTGTATTATCCATATTTTACTCATTGGTTACCCATTTGGTTACTCATTTTTCTAATGGATAATATGGGTAATTACTCATATTCGACCCGGTTTAAAAAAGTCAGTTATGCAACCCATTTTTAGTGGGTTGGGTTGGGTGGATAACTATTAGTTTTAACCATCTTGCCAGGTTTATTTGTATCTGATTTATGCATAGTAAAAACAAATTTTATACAACTAATTATATATTATACAACTTATCTACAACTTTTATACATTATTTCTACCCAGTTATATGCAACTACAATATCATACCACTTAACTACAATTTTTATACAATATGTCTTTTGTATATTTTGTATCTAATTTCTACATAGTAAAAACAAATTTTATACAACTAATTATATATTATACAACTTATCTACAACTTTTATACATTATTTCTACCCAGTTATATGCAACTACAATATCATACCACTTAACTACAATTTTTATACAATATGTCTTTTGTATATTTTGTATCTAATTTCTACATAGTAAAAACAAATTTCATACAACTAATCATATATTATATAATTTATCTACAACTTCCACACATTATTTCTACCCAGTTAAATTGTAACGACCCAGCCGGTCGTTTCGCGTATTAGGACTCCGTTCCCTTAAATGAAACCTTCCATAGCGGCTACTCGTTCTTTATGACTCGCGGGAGTGGGCGGTTCGAGATTTGGGAATGAATTGGATGGTTCAGGAACACTTGGTTCCTTAAGGTTGGCCTATTTGGCCAAGTTTGACTTCGGTCAATATTTTGATCAAACGACCTCGGAATCGAGTTCTGACAGCTCCAGTAGCTCTGTATGATGATTTCGGACTTGGGCGTATGTTCGGCTCGGATTTCTGATGACCCGGGAGCATTTCGGCGCCCGAAATGGAAATCAGGATTTCCTTAAGTTTAGAATTTGGTCTGGGACGGGACTTCAAGCTATCGGGGTCCGAATGGAATTCTAGGATCGGCAATAGTTCTGTATAGTCATTTATGAATTGTCTGTAAAATTTGGGGTCATTCCGAGTAGTATAGACCCGTTTGGCACAATGAAGCGAATTCTAGAATTCTTAAGTTCTTAAGTTTGAATAATTTGGTTTTGGGATTGGATTTTGAGTTTCGTTGTTGCTTTTCATGTTTCAGAAGTTCGAGCGAGTCCGTATCATAAATACAGACTTGCCGGTACTTTTGGACGGGGTCCCAAGAGGCTCGGGGGTGTTTTAGACCCCTGGGAGCTAAGTTGGAAAAACCAGAAATTTCTTTATCTGGTTTCCTTCTCTGCGATCGCAAAAGGTGGGTTGCGATCGCGGAGAAGAGTTTTGCTGGGCTGCTGATTATTCTCTGCGATCGCAGCCTTCCCCTTGCGATCACATAGGTACGGGCCCCAAAGCTTCGCGATCACAGCCCTTTCACGCGATCGCATTGAGTCGCAGCTGGGCCGGGTGAAATTGTTCACCGCGATCGCAGGACCTCTGCCGCGATCGCAAAGGTCAGACCAAATGGTCTTTGCGATCGCAGGACCTCTGATGTGATCGTAGAGGTCAGTCTAGTTGCCCTTCGCGATCACAGGCCTAGTGTCGCGATCGCAATTAAGCATTTCCTGGGAAGTATTTAAATGCCCAATTACAGGTTTTCTTCTTCATTTTCAATACCCAACCTCCATTAAAGCTCCTCAAAGCTAGGGAAAAGTTGTCCAGGGTCAAGTTCCTCAAGGTTAGTGTAATTTCCTCTCTAAATTCATGGATTAATTATGGAAATCCAACTAGGTTACCTATTAAAATATCAAATCATGGGAAAATTGGGTAGAAACTTCTAGGGCTTTGATAATTAGTGAATTATTCCTTTTTATCCATGAATTCCTAAATAAATTATGTAATTACGATCCTTAGGCTTCGGGTAATTCATTCCTTCGTGAATTTTCAAAATCTAAACACGTGGGCCCGGGGTCGAAATCTCAACACCTTCAAGAGTGCTATACTTTGGAAATTCTTGTTAATTCTTTCTCTTGGTATCTAAATTGATTCAATTGCGCTATATTTGGCTAGTTGCGAGTCGTCAAGGGCAGTTCCGGAGTTTCGTGCGCATTCTTGATCCGGTCGTTGGTCCGAGGAGTGCTTCGTCGAGGTGAGTCTCTTATCTAACCTTGTAAGAGGGAAATTGTACCCATAAGTGTTCTATGCGTTATATGTTTTGTATTCGGGGGTTGCGTGCGTACCTTGTGACGAGAGTCCACACGTAGCAACTACTATTGTTATGTCTGGGTAGTTTTAGGAACACAGCATGCCTTGTCTTCTACTTTGAAATGATTTATATGTTATAATTATTGCTTGGATGTAGCATTGTTTCCTTGAATATTTCATTGTTTAAGTATTTGGAAAGATTTGATATGTGAAGTGAACCTAGTATTTGGTATACGTAGGTTGTCGCTTTGCAAGTTCCATTCCGCAAGTGACGTGTAATTCCTTCCACTCTTAGGGGAGCGGGCCGTACGCCACGACAAATATATATTTATAGTGCACTCCTGGTTTGGGCCGGTCGATCCCCAGCAGTGCACAGGGACTTACTTGAGAATGAACTCTTGGTACGGGCCGGTCGATCCCCGACAGTGCATGGACAAAGTTACATTATGATATGATATGATTACCCTGATGGACGCACTCTTGGTATGGGCCGGTCGATCCCCGGTAAGGCGTAGTTGAGTTATTGGTAAGCATGAACTCTTGGTACGGGCCGGTCGATCCCCGACAGTGCATAGCTCTTTGGTATGATTACATTATCAGCATGCACTCTTAGTACGGGCCGGTCGATCCCCGGCAGTGCATAGCTATTCTTCCCCCTGATTCTAGGAAAATGTTTTACTCTTCGGTGCGCATGGCTGCTCGGTATTGTTTCCCGACTTATGATTTGACGGTTGTTTGAGAAATACTAAAAAGGAAGTTGTTATTGTTTGAGTAATTATTTGAGAACTCTGTGATATTTTCTTATTATTTGTACCCTGCTACATGTCTACTACTTTCCTTATATCCTGCTTTACTTTATTACTGTTGGACCTTAGTGAGTATCGAGTCGACCTCTCGTCACTACTTCTTCGAGGTTAGACGGGATACTCACTGGGTACATATTTGTATATATGTACTCATGCTGCACTTCCTTTTTCATTCATGTACTTGACTGTACAGGTCCGGAGGTTGGTACATCTGGTTATCCGGTTGGTGATAGATACTGATGGAGTGATTATACTTCACGGTGAGCTGTCCTTCCTGGCGACTTCCTGGCAGCACCCTGGAGTTCCTTTGTTTATTCTCTGTCTTTTACATTCAGACCGAGGCTATGTATATATATATTTAGTCATGGTATATTCTATAGTTGCCCGTAACACTCGTGACACTAGTTCCTGGCACACACGTCGTGTATATTTTGGGTACTGGACTGTATATCTATATATATGTCTTACCTTGGCTAGGCATAGTCAGGTTTTTACTATCGCACCAGGCTATAGCATGTTTAGTTGTTTAAATGTGGTAAATGTTGACTGGTTTAGATTATATGGGACGGGTAGCACCTAATGTACTTCATATCGGCTTGCCTAACCCGCTGTTCGGCGCCATCATGACCTGAATTAGGATTTGGGTCGTGACAACGTGGTGTCAGAGCCTTAGGTTCACATAGTCTCACGAGTCACGGGCAAACCCAGTAGAGTCTTGCGGATCGGTACGGAGACGTCTGTACTTATCTTCAGGAGGCTATAGAGCGTTAAGAAACTCCTTTTGTTCATATCCTATCATGCAATCGATGATGTACTCAAACATGTTCTTCTATTCTCTCACAGATGGTGAGGACGCGTGCTTCACGAGTTCCTGATCCAGGGGAGGCTGCTACCCCCGCCACTCGAGGTCGTGGTAGAGGCAGGGGTAGGGCTCCTGTTCGTAGGAGGGGGCAAGGGCGTCCCAGAGCTGTACCGGTCGCACCGATTGAGGATCCTTATGTTGAGGAGCAGGATGAGCTGCCCCTAGTGGCTCCACCACCAGCTGATTTTATGACGGCGCCGGGCTTCCAGGAAGTCATGGGCCGTATGCTGAGGTTCATGGATACTATGTCACAGGTGGGTATACTTCCATCAGATCCTGCTACTTCTCAGGCAGGAGGGGGAGCTCCGACCCCTACCTCTCAAGCTACGGGACCAGCAGCAGCAGCACATCATACTCCAGATATTCCACCAGTGATTGGGGTTAGCCTGGGGTGGCAGCACCAGAGCCCAGGCCAGTCGCAGAGATGGACCAGCAGAAGTTGCTGGGTAGATGGACCCAGCTTCGCCCTCCGACCTTTGGGGGTGAGCGAGGAGAGGATGCACCGGATTTCATCGAGAGGTGCAGGGATAGACTGCACAACATGAGGATACTAGAGTCACATGGGGTAGAGTTCACGACCTTCCAGCTTGAGGGCAAAGCTCGCCGCTGGTGGCAGTCTTATATACCCAGTAGGCCAGCAGGGTCTCCACCGGTTACTTGGGAGAAGTTTATTCAGTTATTTTTGGAAAGATACATTCCACCATCCGAGAGGGAGGATCTTCGGGGTCAGTTCGAGAGATTGGAGCAGGGGCAGATGTTCGTGACCGACTATGAGGCGATATTTTCAGAGCTATCCCGCCATGCCTTTATGATATTGCCCACGGATGCAAAGAGAGTTCGGCGGTTTGTAGCAGGTTGACATCCAGGCATCAGGACCTCCATGGCCAGAGAGGTAGAGATGGGTACTCCATACCAGCTGGTAGTCGAGATAGCTCGACGTATTGAGGGTTACCGTGTGAGGGGCAGAGATCAGGGTTAGCTAGGTCAGCAGGGTCAGTAAGACAAGAGGGCCAGGTTCACAGGTGATTTCAGGGGTACTCCAGCCAGGGGCAGGGGTCAGTTTGGAGGTGTTCAGTCTAGCAGGCCTTCTTATGCAGCACCTTCCTTACCTCCTAGGGTTGCTCCAGTCAGGCCCCAGTTTAGTGCCATGCCAGAGCGCTCTGATCATCCACCATCTATCCAGAGTGCACCCAGCAGTTATTCCATCCATCTGAGATCCCCCGGCTCCTATTTTAGTGCCATGCCAGATGATTCTTACCGCCCTCCAGCTATTCAGGGTTCTTCTTCCTCAGGGCATCAAGCTATGGCACATAGAGGTTGTTTCGAGTGTGGGGAGCTGGACCATATGATTAGGCAGTGTCCCAGATATCGGGGCAAGGCCGTACAGCAGAGTCGCCAGCCCACAAGTTCATCACCATCAGTTCGGCCACCTAGGGGTGGAGGTCAGGTTGGCAGGGGCCGTCCTAGAGGGGGAGGCCAGTCAGGAGGGGGTCATCCAGCTCCCGCTCATCCTGGGGGAGCTCAGTCATCGGGTGCTTCAGCCAGATTTTATGCTATTCCAGTCAGGGCAGATGCGGTGATTACATGTATTATTTCAGTCTGTGGTACAGAGGCTTCCGTGCTATTTGATCCAGGGTCTACATATTCATATGTTTCAGTGTTATTTGCTCATTCTTTAGATGTTTCTTGTGAGTCTTTGGGTTCTCCCTTGTATGTGTCCACTCCTGTGGGCGATTCCGTGGAGGTAGACCGGGTTTACCGATCGTGTGTGATCACTTTCTGCGGGCTTGAGACTAGAGCTGATTTGTTGTTACTTGATATGGTGGATTTTGAGGTTATTTTGGGCATGGATTGGTTGTCTCCTTATCATGCTGTGTTAGATTACCATGCCAAGACAGTTACACTAGCCATGCCTGAGTCGTCGGAATTAGAGTGGAGGGGTTTTTCAGTCAGTGCCTTCAGCCGTGTTATTTCCTTCATGAAGGCTCGGCACATGGTCGAGAAGGGGTGTTTGTCTTACCATGCTTATGTGCGGGACACCACCTCCGAGTCTCCTACCCTTGATTCAGTTCCAGTTGTTCGAGAGTTTCCTGATGTGTTTCCTTCAGATCTTCCAGGCATGCCTCCAGATCGAGATATAGATTTCTGCATTGATTTGGCTCCAAATACTCAGCCTATTTCTATTCTCCCCTATTGTATGGCTCCTAAGGAGCTAAAGGAATTGAAGGAGCAGCTTGAGGAGTTGTTGGCCAAGGGGTTTATTAGGCCAATTGTGTCTCCGTGGGGTGCTCCAGTCTTATTTGTGAAGAAGAAGGATGGGTCTATGCGGATATGCATTGACTACCGCCAGTTGAATAAAGTGACCATCAAGAACAAGTATCCTCTACCGCGCATTGATGATTTGTTTGATCAGCTACAGGGTGCTCGTGTGTTCTCTAAGATTGATCTGAGGTCAGGTTATCACCAGTTGAAGATTCGGGCTTCGGATGTCCTGAAGACTATATTTCGCACCAGATATGGCCATTATGAGTTCTTGGTGATGTCCTTTGGATTGACTAATGTCCCAGCAGCATTTATGGATTTGATAATAGGGTATTCAGGCAGTATATTGACTCCTTCGTTATTGTTTTCATTGATGATATATTTATCTACTCACGGAGCCTGGGTGAGCACGAGCAGCATTTGAGGTTAGTGCTTCAGACCTTGCAAGAACAGAAGCTTTATGCTAAGTTCTCCAAGGCTGAGTTCTGGTTGGAGTCTGTGGCATTTCTGGGGCATGTGGTGTCCGATGAGGGTATCAAGGTTGATCCGCAGAATATTGAGGCAGTGCAGAGTTGGCGACGTCCTACTTCAGCTTCAGAGATCAGGAGTTTTCTGGGTTTAGCACGTTATTACCGTCGATTCGTGGAGGGATTCTCTTTTATTGCCGCTCCACTGACTAGATTGACTAAGAAGAACGCTCCATTTCAGTGGTCCGACGATTGTGAGGCGAGCTTTCAGAAGCTCAAATCAGCATTGACTTCAGCACCAGTGTTATCATTGCCTTCTGAGTCTGGAGTGTATACAGTGTATTGCGACGCCTCGCGCGTCGGGTTGGGATGTGTGTTGATGCAGGATGGCAGGGTTATTTCTTATGCTTCGCGACAGCTGAAGGTTGATGAAAAGAATTAACATGTGCATGATTTGGAGTTGGCGGCGATTGTTCATGCTTTGAAGATATGGCGGCATTACTTGTATGATGTATCTTGTGAGGTCTATACTGACCACCAAAGCCTGCAGTACTTGCTTAAGCAGAGGGACCTTAATTTGAGGCAGCGGAGGTGGCTTGAGTTATTGAAGGACTATGATCTCACTATTTTGTATCATTCGGGCAAGGCGAATGTAGTAGCGGATGCTTTGAGAAGGCGGGCAGCAAGTATGGGTAGTTTGGCCTACATCTCAGCTGAGGAGAGGCCTTTAGCCTTGGACATTCAGTCCTTTGCCAACCGTTTGGTGAGACTGGACCTTTCAGAGCCTCGTCAAGTTTTGGCTCATGTGGTTGCTCAGTCCTCACTATTGGGGGAGATTAAGGCTCGACAGTTTGATGATCCACGTCTAGTAGAGCTTCGGGATACGGTGGTCCAGGGCAGGGCCAAGGAGATTACTTTAGGCGAGGATGGTGTTCTCCGACTCTAGGGCCGATTGTGTGTTCCTAATGTTGATGGCCTGAGGGAGAGGATTCTAGCAGAGGCTCACAGTTCTCGGTATTCTATCCACCCAGGAGCTACGAAGATGTACCGTGATTTGAAGCAGCACTACTGGTGGAGGCGGATGAAGAAGGACATTGTTCAGTATGTGGCCAGGTGTCTTAATTGTCAGCAAGTTAAGTACGAGCATCAGCGGCCAGGAGGCTTGTTTCAGCAGATGCCCATTCCTCAGTGGAAATGGGAGCGTATCACTATGGACTTCGTGGTTGGGTTGCCTCGGACTTTGCGGAAGGTTGATGCGGTTTGGGTCATTGTGGATAGATTGACCAAATCGGCACATTTCATTCCTGTGGCTACTACTTATACTACAGAGAGGCTAGCTCAGATTTACCTTCGTGAGATAGTCCGGTTGCATGGTGTGCCGGTGTCTATCATTTCAGATCGGGGTCCTCAGTTCACTTCGCACTTCTGGAGAGCTTTGCACAACGAGATGGGTACTCAGATAGACCTCAGTTCAGCATTTCACCCTCAGACTGATGGCCAGCCAGAGCGTACAGTTCAGATCTTGGATGATATGCTCAGGGCTTGTGTGATTGATTTCGGGGGTCGGTGGGACCAGTTCTTTCCATTAGCGGAGTTTTCATACAATAATAGTTATCAGTCCAGCATCGAGATGGCTCCATTCGACGCTTTATATGGTCGGCGATGTCGTTCTCCGATTGGGTGGTTTGAGCCTGGCGAGGCTAAGCTATATGGCACAGATCTGGTGAGAGATGCCTTGGAAAAGGTAAAGATTATCCAGGAGAGGCTCCGTACAGCACATTCTAGGCAGAAGAGCCACGCAGATCAGCGGGCACGTGACGTAGCATTCATGGAGGGAGATAAGGTTATGTTGAAGGTCTCGCCGATGAAGGGCATTATGAGATTCGGGAAGAAGGGCAAGCTGAGCCCCAGGTTTATAGGTCCTTTCGAGGTGTTGAAGCGGGTTGGAGAGGTTGCTTATGAGCTTGCTTTACCTCCAGCCTTATTAGGAGTTCATCCAGTTTTTCATGTTTCCATGCTTCGGAGGTATCACGCCGACTTCTCACACGTGGTGGATTACAACACTATTCAGTTAGATGAGAAGTTGGGCTACGAGGAGGAGCAAGTGGCCATTATTGATAGGTAGGACCGCCAGTTGAGGTCCAAGACAGTTTCTGCGGTTAAGGTTCAGTGGAGGGGACAACCAGTTGAGTAGGCGACTTGGGAGTCCGAGCAGGACATGCGGAGCAGATATCCACAGCTATTTAGCACTCCAGGTACGATTCTAGACTCGTTCGAGGTCGAACGTTTATTTAAGAGGGAGAGAATGTAACGACCCAGCTGGTCATTTTGTGTATTAGGACTCCGTTCCCTTAAATGAAACCTTCCATAGCGGCTACTCGTTCTTTATGACTCGCGGGAGCAGGCGGTTCGAGATTTGGGAATGAATTGGATGGTTTAGGAACACTTGGTTCCTTAAGGTTGGCCTATTTGNGGTTCGGGATTTGGGAATGAATTGGATGGTTTAGGAACACTTGGTTCCTTAAGGTTGGCCTATTTGGCCAAGTTTGACTTCAGTCAACATTTTGAGCAAACGACCTCGGAATCGAGTTCTGACAGCTCCAGTAGATCCGTATGATGATTTCGGACTTGGGCGTATGTTCGGCTCGGGTTTCTGATGACCCGGGAGCGTTTCAGCGCCCGAAATGGAAATCAGTATTTCCTTAAGTTTAGAATTTCGCCTGGGATGGGACTTCATGCTATCGGGGTCTGAATGGAATTCTGGGACCGGCAATAGTTCTATATAGTCATTTATGACTTGTCTGCAAAATTTGGGGTCATTCCGAGTAGTATAGACCCGTTCGGCGCAATGAAGCGAATTCTAGAATTCTTAAGTTCTTAAGTTTGAACAATTTGGTTTTGGGATTGAATTTCGAGTTCCGTTGTTGCTTTTCATGTTCCGGAAGTTCGAGCGAGTCTGTATCATGAATACATACTTGCCGGTGCTTTTGGACGGGGTCCCGAAGGGCTCGAGGGTGTTTTAGACCCCCGGGAGCTAAGTTGGAAAAATCAGAAATATCTTTATCTGGTTTCCTTCTCTGTGATCGCAGAAGATGGGTTGCGATCGCGGAGAAGGGTTTTGCTGGGCTACTGATTGTTCTCTGCGATCGCAGCCTTCCCCTTGCGATCGCATAGGTCTGGGCCCCAAAGCTTCAGGATCGCAGCCCTTTCACGCGATCGCATTGAGTCGCAGTTGGGCCGGGTGAAATTGTTCATCGCGATTGTAGGACATTTGTCGCGATCGGAGAGGTCAGACCAGACGGTCTTTGCGATCGCAGGACTTCTGATGTGATCGCAGAGGTCAGTCCAGTTTCCCTTCGCGATCGCAGGTGTCACGACCCAAAACCGGTTCAGGTCTTGATGGCACCTAACGGCGAGGTTAGGCAAGCCAATGTACAACTATAACAATAAATGTGCGGAATATAATCAACGGTATGGGGTAAGGCCGCAGAAACAAGTTGAGCCACAGCTAGGCCCAATATATACAACCCCAAATTACCAGCATAACTACAACAAGTGTGTGCCAGGACTAGTGTCACAGTGTCAACGGGCGGCTACATAGATACAACAACTGAAATATAAATATACAAAAATGTACAAGCCGCAGTCTGGAACAAAATACTGAGCAAAATGAAACTAGAAGGCTCCAGAGGTGCTGTCAGGAAAACGCCAAGAAGACAGCTCACCATGTGGAGCGACGCCGCGACCAGTACCTATCAGCTGACGGACGAACAGACGAACCAGTCTCAGTACCTGCACAGTCAAGTGCAGGAAAGAAAAAAAAGAAAGTGCAGCATGAGTACATATAAACAAATATGTACCCAGTGAGTATCCCGTCTAAACTTGTAAAGAGTAGTGACGAGAGGTAGAATACTTACTCACTAAGGTCTAGTACATAATAAAAATAAAATACATGTTGAGCAATAAATCAAATGAGAAAGTACATCAAGTATAAGAACATGTAAGCAACAATCAGTAACTGATCTCAAATATAGTCTTCCTTTGTAAGCTATTCATAGTTATGTTACTTGTTCTCTTCCTCATTATCTGAAATGTCTTATCTTTATTCTCAATTGTTCACTTCCCAGTACTCTGTATTGTTTCTCAACTCACCCTCGTACGATCCCAACTCAATGCAAATACGGATGAATGCAATGCGTATATATATATATATAACCGACACGGACAAGACTATCGGCCGAAGTCATAAGGGTGGGTCATAAGGACTAACTTGGTCATAAAGCTCCACACGTTCGCGAATCATACATGAGACCCGTGCGCTGACTCGATAATGATA
>ML274765.1:0-25414 GCA_005239495.1 Nicotiana undulata | reverse complement strand
AAGATCACATAGCAAACAAGGTTACCTAGAGGGACAATTTCCCTCTTACGAGGTTAGAAAGGAGACTCACCTCGCTTCGTAGATTCATCATCGGCTTCCAAGCCTCTACGACGACTGAAAATGGATGCGCACGCTCCCAAACTATCCAAATAACGATAATTCAATGAAAATATACTCAATAGATCATAACCAATCCAAATTACAAAGTTCCTCAGCCTGGCTCAATGAAATGACCAAAATTCCCTTGGGCCCACGTGCCCGGATCTCGAAATTTCTTGAAGAAAATCGCTACCCGAAACTTTACTACTTCAATTACACATTTTACTCAATTATTCATGCTCAATTCGTGGCTAAAATTCAAATTTCTTCCAAATTTTTCTCAAATTTTCCCTAATTTTCATGTTCTAATCCATGTAATAATCTTGTATCTAACTTGAAATGAGTAGGAGTAACTTACCTTAACATAGATGACGAAAATCCCCTCTTGAAGCTCCAAAAATCGCCCATGGCTTTGAAAAATGAGAGAAAAATGCCAAAATCCCGTTTTTAATCAACACTGCCCAGGTATTTACTCAGTGCGATCGCGGAAAATTCCTTGCGATCGCGGTGTACAATTTTCCATCCCAAAATTTGTTCTTTGCGATCGCGGAAAGAGCTTCGCGATCGCGGAGAACAAATGCCCAGCCTGCCCGGACAGCCTTCAGTAGAATAATCATAACGTTTTGCACAAAACTCCAACTGATGAATGGTTTAATGTTCTGAAAACTAGACTTCAATATATATAAATTTCATTTGTTGGTAATCTCCCAATTTCTTATATATTTCTAGATATAATCTGTCAAAATCAGCCCATCCGCAACACAACTTTCTTCTTCATCTTCCCGGATACCCTGTAGTGTAACAGCCATATCTCTTTGTACACAAATCCAAGTCATGAGTGGTTTACATTTCTAGAAACTAGACACAAAGGGCTACAACTTTTAGTTGTATACCATCTCAAATATCCTTATATATTGTGAGATATGAGCCTCCAAAGTCGAGTCAGTGCAGCAGAGCATTTCTTCTATGCGATCGCAAAAGCTTGCCTGCGATCGCACATGCCTTTTTCCAGCTCCCTCCAAATCCTTCTCCGCGATCGCACCTTTCTCCTTGCGATCGCACAAGACTGCCTAGCCCTTCTCCGCAATCGCACCTCAACATCCGCGATCGCATAGGTCAAAACCTTGCCCCTTAGTTTCTTCCCCGCGATCGCATAGCTAAGGCTGCGATCGCACAACATTACCAAAAACACCAGCAAACAGCAACAACAATACCACCCGAAATGCCCCGAAACCACCCCGAAAAACACCCGAGGCCCTTAGGACCCCGTCCAAACACACGACTCAGTCCCATAACATCCCACAAACTTCCTCGAGGCTTCAAATCCCATCAAGCAATGCCGAAATCACGAATCACACTAAAATCTAACTCTGTGAACTTTGAAAATTCCAACTTCCACATTTGATGCCGAAACTTATCAAACCACGTCCGATTGACCTCAAATTTTGCAGGCAGGTCATATTCGACATTACGGACTTGATCCAACTTTCGGAATCGCATTCCTACCCCGATATCAAAATTTCCATTTCCGGTCGAATTCTTCAAAAACCTTCAGTTTTCTATCTTTAGCCAAATGACCTTAAATTGACTTCCGGATATCCGAATTAACTTTCGATCGCGCTCCCAACTCAAGAATCACCATACGGAGCTACTTCCAGACTCGGAATCCCAAACGGATATCAGTATCATTGAAATGTACTTCAAGTCAAACTTAGGAAATTTCCTTACAATACTGACTTTTCACAATATACGCTGAACTGCTCCCGGGTTATCCAAAACCCGTTCCGGACATACTCCCAAGTCCGAAATCATCATACAAACCTGATGGAACCTTCAGATCCTGATTCCGTGGTCGTTTATTCAAAATCCCAGCCTTACTCGATTTCTTCAACTTAAGACTTCTGAAATGAGAATTTTCCTTTAAATTCAACTCTGATCTTCCTGAATTTCAATTCCGACCATATGCACAAGCCAATATACCTGAAATGAAGTTGTTCGTGACTCCCAACTGCTGAACGACGCGCTGGACCTCAAAATGACCGGTCGGGTCGTTACATTCTCCCCCACTTAAACGGACGTTCATCCTCGAACGTGCCAAGAACTGCCCCATAATTACCTGGAATCACTGTTTACCACCTCGTGCACCTGCCTGTGCTACCACAACCCGGTTGAGCACATAAGCTTGATCAAATCTGAAGATAGCCTCCTTTATTCATATAATAAGCTCCGAACTTAGTTCTAACATCTGAAATTCTCTGCCGGGCTTGTTTCTAACATTTGAACACCGAATCAACTACCACACGAGGCACCAGAACACAACTGCAGGCCCTTGCTGAATCAGCACCATACACCGCCTGATCCATTATCTAACCACAATGACGCTCCCTGGATCTTAATAGCCAAAATTCTGCGACTTTGATGCTCTCAAAGCACCTTATAAGTTACATTCATACATTTTGCTATAACGCTGACGATACCACCACAGCGGAGGAAATGTGTAGAAACTCCTAACCAATTGCAGAGTTAACTAAACATCGAAATTCTTTCTCCTGACTAAGATCATCATCTCATTGCAACCAATGATGGTGATTGTCCTGTAATATACTTGCATAGTCTTATCACACCGATCCCAAATTTATAAATTTCGTCTTACCCAGTATGAACTGCTAAGACAACCAATCACCCCAAACACGGCCATTAGCCTCACACGATGCCACAATGCGCCAATAGGCCACAATTCGAACACGACACATAAAGAAATGACTCCGGAAGGGACTACTCAACTCACGCAACTAATATGAACTTTCCTTAGAAAATTATGAAGTAAAACACAAGAAAATAATTACAGGAGCCTTGCTATGTATCACACTGTTCTGATCCAAATAACATACCCATGGCGGCATGCCACCCGATCCCATCATAAGAATTACATAAGGAAATATACACGGAGCTGAATTGCTCACTATTACAAATCACTGAATATCGGTCAGAAGCACGCTAAGTGCATAATACCATTCTGGGGAGACTGATAGATCCATATGGTACAAAACACCAGCACGACTGAGGTGCGATATATAATCTGGATCTCAGGAGCCATCCTGCTCACATAACCTAATCACTACGCGGAACCTCAACACATAAGAAATTATCAAGCCGTTTCACAATCCACACGGCACAATCACAATATCACATGAATTTGACGAAGACGGGACAACACCTGATATCCCAATACCCCTCCTTGAGGAGCGCGATACTGAAATAAACACATCTGACTCGCATGAAGCCCATAATTTGTTAAAATCCATTCATTCACTTCAAGTCGATTCTTCTCGCACTGAACTTGGCGGATAGCCTTACCTAGGTCCATAATACCCCAATTCCTCTCATAACACACAAGAATAACAATCATAGCCGGGACAAACACCCCACAATCCACCATCAACTGAACCAAACGCCTTCCAGGCATAAATTCTCAATTAAGCAATATTACACTCCATATACTTGGTCTAACTATTCAACCAATTAGGTGAATACATGCCACACTTATGCAATCTTCCCGCGGTCATGCTCTCATGACCTTCCACACAAGGAAACAAGTCTGCACATCCTTACTCCTGATCCCACAAATGTTGCAAGACAAATCAAGAACCCATAACCAGGATACAAAGTCTCTTTCCTCAAACACCAATCTCAGGTGACACAGAAGACAATACCAGCTTACTTTAAACATTCAGATACTTTGCCCTTGCTCCTCCGAGCTCATGACATCCTTGTTAAATCCGCACACCAATCTCAATTCTTACTTCAAGTTACATACCGCTTTTTGCGCATAACATGCCAATATGATATGGCGCAAAATTCCATTATAACCCCGGAACCATTATTAGGGTGAACACTTCATTACCTAGGAACCCTTTTTACTGACTTCAATTCATAAGAACCATAACAACTCACAAATGAGCTCTCACAATCACAATACATGCAATTCCTTAAGCAGTGGTATGAACCATCATAACACCTCCGAGACCCGCCTACACCTGGCAGTCCATAGCACTTGAATGCTTCCAACTGAAGTCTATTACGACGGCCGACAAGCCCCACACACATTTGCACAAACCATACACATACTCAATCATGCCGAAGAAACTGATCACTGTCGTACTTGTGCCATTTCAACCATGGCTAACCAACCTATCTTCTTTTAATCATCTTTAATTGCCTCAAAGGTAATAGTAACTTCCTTCAACTCATAGCAGCTCAACCCTCACTCATCCCGAGTGACCTTGATTCACGAGACCATGCTGCCTAAATTCCGCAACCCATCTCATAACCTCATGAAAAATTTTCTACAACCCGGAGTCTATTTCCCTTACTCCTCCGATACTATCCAGCATTCTGAAATAACATAGACCACTCCAACCATCATCCTTCCTCTTACAGATTATACCGCAGAAGCTCGATTCTTAATTATACTGCTGCCGGATACCCTTAAACACCGCATTCTCTAACTTTTGAATTCATTAGGACCACCACTAAGAGTCACCTACTCTGACTGGCCCCAATTACAATCAACTCCAAGGATCTCCTAGCACATGAACACCCTTTCAGCGAAGCACGTGACTGAGTCTCTACCTTTACAACTTGCCTATGCCTTAAGCACGAATTCTTAATTTTTTCCCAAAGCCTAGCCCTGGTCCAATAGGACAAACTTCGCACACATTTATCGAATGCCATGCTCAATTACCGCTTTACCCCTTTCTCTTAGCTGTAGCAACTTACCAATATGCCGACAATCCGCAACTCCATGAGGACACAACTCCCCACAACCCAACTANGATCATCTTTCTTGAGCTGCCTTCATTAGAGGTAACTGTTCAATTCTGAACCACTACACACCATGATCTCTGACAACCGCTTCTTCAGCACCGCTTCATAGCACTCTAACCCCATGCAGCCGAAGAGCTATAACAACAGCGAATTTAACATATCCTATTCGATCAAACAACGATACCACAACACAGGTGAATACTCCACCTTGCTCGATAGCACCAAGCTTACTACTTTATCAATCCGAACCGGACCGTTCATAGTCCAAGTGCCTTTCCTCCGCCGGAACTAAAATACTGGAATCTCGAAACCACGCCCTGAGAAGACCTCCCTTCAAGTCATTCATTGCCCCTACATATGGGCAAGCATCCTACCATCCTATCAACACCGCGCGATATCCAATCGTAAGCATCATAACAACCTGATCATAGCCTCAAAGTCCTCAGAAACACAATTACTGGGCTGAAACAACATATTATTCTCCTGCATGGCAACAACAACAGCCCCAACCAACTGCACATGAAACATNGGAAGTACTCCTACAGCCCTATAGCCTCTCGAAGATAAGTACAGATGTCTCCGTACCGATCCGCAAGACTCTACTAGACTTGCTCATGACTCGTGAAACTTAAGAGAACCTAGTGCTGTGATACCATGTTGTCACGACCCAAAACCTATGGGTTGTGATGGCGCCGGACACACTGTCAGCAAAGCCAATCCCTTAATCAGTTGAAATACCTTCTTGTTTAACAATTTCGAAATCGTTGCCTTTATTGCATTTCATAATCAAATCAGTAAACTTTTGTAAATTAAACACGAAGAGAAATCTATTTAATTCAATAAAACAAGATTCACACATCCCCAGAACCCGGTGACACAAGTACATGAGCAGTTTCTAAGAATTTATACAATTATACAACTCTTGTCCGAGAAATAAATAGGACAAAGGCAATAGATATAAAATGTAGGTACACATAAGGGAGACTCCGGCAGCTGTGGAACGCTTCTGGATGAATGCAGCTCGTATAAGTCTTCCAAGTCAATCACTGTACTATAAAGGTACTTGTGCAACAAAATGCACAGAAAGTGTAGTATGAGTACATATACATATATGAACCCAGTGAGTATCCCGTCTAATCTCGAAGAAGTAGTGACGAGAGGTCGACTCGATACTCACTAAGGTCCAACAGTAATATAGTAAGCAGGATGTAAGGAAAACTGTAGGCAAGTAAACAAATAATCAAGTACATCAATATCCGACATCAAATAACAATCTCAAATCAAACAAGTTTGGTATCCGCCGTAGCGTACAGCCCGCTCCCATATGGTACTCAATCTCGTCGTGGCGTATGGCCCGGTCTCACCCTGGTATTCTCAATCTCGCCGTGCCGTACGGCCCGATCCCACCCTGGTAGTCTCTATCTCGCTGTGGCGTACCGCCCGATCCCACCCTGGTAGTCTCTATCTCGCCGTGGCGTACGGCCTGATCCCACCCTGGTAGTCTCAATCTCGACGTGGCGTACGGCCCGATCCCACCCTGGTAGTCTCAATCTCGTTATGGCGTACGACCCGATCCCACCCTGGTAGTCTCAATCTCGTCGTGGCGTACGGCCCGATCCCATAATATAATCAATCATCATTTTGTCGTGGCATACGGCCCGATCCCATAATATAATCAATCATCACTCTGCCATGGCGTACGGCCCGATCCCATCCCGTGATTCTCTTATCACTCTTAAGTCAAGCCAAGTATCACAATGTTCAAAGACAACAGTACCAATCACACAAGTATACAAGTCATATCTATGCTATAACAGGGAAAAACAATGAACATGTTGTGTCCTAACTACCCGGACGAAGCAGTAATAGCCACTACGTACGGACTCTCGTCACTCGGTGCGTACGTAGCCCCCAAACAAGATCACATAGCAAACAAGGTTACCTAGAGGGACAATTTCCCTCTTACGAGGTTAGAAAGGAGACTCACCTCACTCCGAAGATTCATCATCAGCTTCCAAGCCTCTACGACGACTGAAAATGGATGCGCACGCTCCCAAACTACCCAAATAACGATAATTCAATGAAAATATACTCAATAGATCATAACCAATTAAAATTACAAAGTTCCTCAGCCCGGCTCAATTAAATGACAAAATTACCTGGGGCCCACGTGCCCGGGTCTCGAAATTTCTTAAAGAAAATCTCTACCCGAAGCTTTACTACATCAATTACATATTTTACTCAATTATTCATGCTCAACTCGTGGCTAAAATCCAAATTTCTAGGTTTCTTCCAAATTTTCCTCAAATTTTCCCTAATTTTCATGTTCTAATCCATGTAATATCTTGTATCTAACTGGAAATGAGTAGCAGTAACTTACCTTAACATAGATGACGAAAAACCCCTCTTGAAGCTCCAAAAATTGCCCATGGCTTTGAAAAATGAGAGAAAAATGCCAAAATCCCGTTTTTAATCAACACTGCCCAGGTATTTACTCAGTGTGATCGCGGAAAATGCCTTGCGATCGCGGAGTACAATTTTCCAGCCCAAAATTTGTTCTTTGCGATCACGGAAAGAGCTTCACGATCGCGGAGAATAAATGCCCAGCCTGCCCGGAAAGCCTTCAGTAGAATAGTCATAACGTTTTGCACAAAACTCTAAATGATGAATGGTTTAATGTTCTGAAAACTAGACTTCAATATATATAAATTTCATTTGTTGGTAATCTCCCAATTCCTTATATATTTCTAGATATAATCTGTCAAAGTCAGCCCATGCGCAACACAACTTTCTTCTTCATCTTCCCGGACACCCTGTAGTGTAACAGCCATATCTCCTTGTACAAAAATCCAAATCATGTATGGTTTACATTTCTGGACACTAGACACAAAGGGAGACAACTTTCATTTTTATACCATCTCAAAATTCCTTGTAGATTGGGAGATATGAGCCTCCTAAGTCGAGTCAGTGCAGTAGAGCATTTCTTCTATGCGATCGCAAAAGCTTGCCTGCGATCGCACAGGCCTTTTTCCAGCTCCCTCCAAATCCTTCTCCGCGATCGCACCTTCCTCCTTGCGATCGCACAAGCCTGCCTGGCCCTTCTCCGCGATCGCACCTCAACATCCGCGATCGCATAGGTCAAAACCATGCCCCTAAGTTTCTTCTACGCGATCACATAGCTAAGGCTGCGATCTCACAGCATTACAAAAAACACCAGCAAACAGCAACAACAATACCACCCGAAATGCCCCGAAACCACCCCGAAAAACACCCGAAGCCCTTGGGACCCTGTCCAAACACACGACTCGATCCCATAACATCCAACGAACTTGCTCGAGACTTCAAATCCCATCAAACAACGCCGAAATCACGAATCGCACTAAAATCTTACTCTATGAACTTTGAAAATTCCAACTTCCACATTTGATGCCGAAACTTATCAAACTACGTCTGATTGACCTAAAATTTTGCAGGCAGGTCATATTCGACATTACGGACCTGCTCCAACTTCCGGAATCGCATTCCGACCCCTATATCAAAATTTCCATTTCCGATCGAATTCTTCAAAAACCTTCAATTTTCTATCTATAGCCAAATGACCTTAAATTGACTTCTGGATATCCGAATTAACTTCTGATCGCGCTCCCAACTCCAGAATCACCATACAGAGCTACTTCAAGACTCGGAATCCCAAACGGATATCAGTATCATTGAAATGTACTTCAAGTCAAACTTAGGAAATTTCCTTACAATACTGACTTTTCACAATATACGCTGAACTTCTCCCGGGTTATCCAAAACCCATTCCGGACATACTTCCAAGTCCGAAATCATCATAAGAACCTGCTGGAACCTTCAAATCCTGATTCCGAGGTCGTTTACTCAAAATCCCAGCCTTACTCGATTTCTTCAACTTAAGACTTATGAAATGAGAATTTTCCTTTAAATTCAACTCTGATCTTCCTGAATTTCAATTTCGACCATATGCACAAGCCAATATACATGAAATGAAGTTGTTCGTGACTCCTAAATGATAAACGACTCGTTGGACCTCAAAACAACCGGTCGAGTCGTTCTACTGCAGGTGCGGTCCTCAAGCCGCAGGTACGGAACCCCTGTAGGCGAGGCAGTTTATATTCTTTAAAACTCAGGATTTCACCCCTCTCATTCATTTTCCATAACCATTAGAGAATTGTGAGCTTGGGAAGAACCCACCACGACCTAACTACTATTAAGGTAAGTTAATCCCTTCCTAATACTAGTTTCATGCGTGAATTATTAATGAGGTTAACTACTAGATCATTGAAAATCAAGATTTGGGTAGAAATTTAGGGTTCTTGAGGGATTTTGATAAATTGCTCCATTATTGCTATAAAATCAAGTATAAATTGTATATTAATGATCCTTAGGATATGGGTGAGTGATTCCTTCAGAAATTTTCATAATTTGAACATGCGGACCCGAGGTTGAAATTGAAGAATTTTTCAAGAACGTTGAATTTGTTGGACAAAATAGGATAATTTCCCTATCTTGGTCATGAATTGATATGATTTTACAATATTTGACTAGTTGCGAGTCCTCGGGTGTAGAGGATGGAGTTTCGGGCGCATCCTTGGTCCGGGGGTAGATTCGATAAGAGGTGAGTCTCCTTTCTAACCTTGTAAGAGGGAATTATACCCATAGGTGATTTATATGCTATGTGCACTTGTTTTGGGGGCTACGTACGTACCAAGTGATGAGAGTCCGTACGTAGCGGCTATCATTGTTATGTCCGGGTAGTTAGGCCCACAGCATGCCTTATATGCTTCCTTGTAATGCCGTACATGCCTCCTTGTAATGCCATATGTACTATGAGATCATGTTATATGTAGTATTATGTCTCTGAGGCTTTATGGAAATTGTTGATTTGAAAGGAATTGGTTATGGAAAGTAAGTTTTCAAAGGTTATTGTGTGTGCATGTAATCACTTCGCAATTTACATTCCGCGAGCGATGTGTGACTTCCCCTACTTTCATGGGAGCGGGTCGTATGCCACGGCGGATTGAAAGATGCACAAATATGATTAATTTGAAAGACGAACTTATGGTTCGGGTCGTTCGACCCTCGGCAGTGTGCAGACATGACTATGGTAAGAATGAACTTATGGGACGGGTCGTTCGATCCTCGGCAGTGCATAGATATTTTCCTTATGACTCCGTCCAGTTGTCTTATTCTTGTGTGCGCATGATTATTTGGCAATGTTTCATGGATGTTGACTTGACAGATAATTGGGGGAACAGGAAGTGGAAATTGTTATTTACTTTCATCCTTTACTTGGATCCCTGTGCTGTATACATATTTGTCGTTCACTGTTTTACATGCCTACTGTTTTCATTATACTGTGTTATATTATACTGTTGGACCTTAGTGAGTGTCAAGTCGACCTCTCGTCACTACTTCTTTGAGATTAGACAGGATACTCACTGGGTACATATTTATCTAATATGTACTCATGCTGCACTTCTGTACTTAACTGTACAGGTTCTGAGGCTGATACATCTAGTTATCAAACCGGATCTAGATATTGACCGTAGCGGACATGACTTCACGGTGAGCTGCTTCCTCTGGCGATCCCCAACAGCACCATGGAGCTTCATTTACTTTTGTTTCCCGTCTATTTAATTCAGACAGTGGGATTGTATATTCTATCTTTTGGTTATCCTGTTAGTATGCCTGTGACACTCGTGATACTAGTTCCTGGCACACACGTAGTGGTTGTTTTGGGATTTTGGGCTGTATATATATATATATGCTCGTATTTTACTCACGCTTCTTTATAGCTATTTTATCTACCGCTGAGTTATTATCTTTAGATATCATGATTTGACTTGTTAAAATTTTGTAAATGGGTGAATAATTGAATCAAGTAAAGAGAAGCACTTAGTGAAATTTACGTTGGCTTGCCTAACCCTGTTGTTGGGCGCCATCATGACCTGGATTAGGATTCTGGGTCGTGACAACGTAGTATCAGAGCTCTAAGTTCATGTAAGTCTCACGAGTCACGGGCAGGCCCAGTAGAGTCTTGCGGATCGGTACGGAGACGTCTATACTTATCTTCAGCAGGCTATAGGGTGTTAGGAAACTCCCCTTTATTCATATTCTATCGTGCAATCGATGAAGTACTCAAACTTATTCTTTTATTCTCTCACAGATGGTGAGGATGCGTGCATCTGATGTTTCTGATCCGGGAGATGCCGCTACCCCCGTCGCTCGAGGTCGTGGTAGAGGCAGGGGTAGACCACCTGCTCGAGGTAGGGGACGAGGGCATCCCAGAGCTATACCAGTGGAACCACCAGAGGACCCTATCATAGAGGAGCAAGATGAGGTGCCTCCAGTAGCACCTGCCCCAGTGGACTTCATGACGGCGCCAGGCTTCCAGGAGATCCTGCCACTTCTCAGGCGAGAGGGGGAGTCCAGACCCCTACCGCATAGGCCGTAGGACAGGAAGCAGTAGTACACCAAACCCCGGGTACACTGCCCGTGGGTGGGGTCCAGCATGCAGTAGCAGCACCAAGGCCCAGGCCAGTTGCAGAGGGCGATCAGCAGAAGATGTTGGATAGATGGACTCGGTTGCGCCCTCCAGTCTTCGGGGGTGAGCGAGGTGAGGATGCCCAGGACTTCATCTATAGGTGCAGGGACAGGCTGCACAACATGAGGATTTTGGAGTCCCATGGGGTCGACTTCACTACATTTCAGTTAAAGGGCAGCGCTCGCAGGTGGTGGCAGTCCTATATACTCAACAGGCCAGTAGGTTTTCCTCCTGTCACTTGGGATCAGTTCGTGCAGATGTTTCTAGAAAGATATATTCCACCCTCTGAGAGGGAAGAGTTGCGGCGTCAGTTTGAGAAGCTAGAGCAGGGGCAGATGTCAGTGACAGATTATGAGGCCAGATTTTCAGAGTTGTCACGCCATGCACTTATGATATTGCCTACTGATGCCGAGAGAGTGCGGCGGTTTGTGGCCGGGTTGCATCCAGGTATTAGGGCCACCATGGCCCGAGAGGTGGAGATGGGTACTTCTTACCAGCTTGTGGTTGAGATAGCTCGACGCTTTGAGGGTTATCGGTTAAGGATCACGGAGCAGGGTCAGTAGGATAAGAGGGCTAGGTTCTTAGGGGATTTCAGGGATGCTCCGGCTAGGTGCAGAGGTCAGTTCGGGGGTGGTCAGCCCAGCAGGCCTCCATATTCAGCACCTCCACTACCTCATCGAGGTGGTTTAGTGAGGCCTCAGTTCAGTGCCATGCCAGAGCGTTCCTACCGTCCTCCAGCTACTTAGGGTTCACCCAGTGGTTACTCCAGTCGCCAAAGATCCTCCGATTCTTATTTCAGTGCTATGCCAGAGGGTCCACATTGCTTCCTGGCTATTCAGGGGTCTTCTTCTTCGGGGCAGCAGACTATGGTGCCTGGGGGATGTTACGAGTGTGGGGAGCCATGCCACATGAAGAGGCATTGTCCCAAGTATCGGGGCAAGGCAGTACCACAGGGTTACCAGCCTATGAGTTCAGCACCAGCAGTCCGGCCACCTAGAGGTGGAGGACAGATCGGCAGGGGTCGTCCTAGAGGGGGAGGCCAGTCAGGAGGAGGTCAGTTAACTCCTGTTCACTCTGGTGGAGTTAAAACTTCAGGTGCTCCAGCCAGGTTCTACGCTATTCCGGCCAGATCAGATGCAGTGGCCTCAGACGCCGTGATCACAGGTATTATCTCAGTATGTGGTAGAGAGACTTCAGTGTTATTTGACCCAGGGTCCACCTATTCATATGTTTCATCACTATTTGCTCATTTTCTGGATGTTCCTCGTGAGTCCTTGGGTTCTCCTATGTATGTGTCCACTCCTGTGGGCGATTCTGTGGTGGTAGACCGGGTCTATCGGTCTTGTGTGATCACTTTCTGCAGTTTTGAGACCAGAGCAGATCTTTTATTGCTTGAAATGATTGATTTTGAGGTTATCCTAGGCATGGAGTGGCTATCTCCTTATCATGTTGTGCTAGATTTCCATGCCAAGACGGTTACTTTAGCCATGCCTGAGTCGCCTAGGCTAGAGTGGAGAGGTTCTTCAGTTAGTGCATCAAGCCTAGTTGTTTCCTTCATGAAGGCTCGGCATATGGTCTAGAAAGGTTGTTTGGCTTACCTTGCTTATGTGCGGGATACCACCGCCGAGTCTCCGGCTATTGATTCGGTGCTAGTTGTTCGAGAGTTTGCAGATGTGTTTCCTTCAGACCTTCCAGGTATGCCTCCAGATCGAGATATTGATTTCTGTATTGATTTAGCTCTAGATACTCAGCCTATTTCCATTCCCCCGTACCGTATGGCTCCTAAGGAGTTGAAGGAGTTAAAGGAGCAACTTGAGGAGTTGTTGGCTAAGGGGTTCATCAGGCCGAGTGTGTCGCCGTGAGGTGCTCCAGTCCTATTTGTGAAGAAGAAGGATGGGTCTATGCGGATGTGTATTGATTACCGCCAGTTGAATAAGGTTACTATTAAGAGTACGTATCCTCTGCCGCACATTGCTGATTTGTTTGACCAGTTGGAGGGTGCTCGTGTGTTTTTCAAGATTGATTTGAGATCAGGTTATCATCATTTGAAGATTCCGACTTCAGATGTTCTGAAGAGTGCATTCCGTACGNTGGACTTGATGAATAGGGTATTCAGGCCGTATATTGATTCCTTCGTCATCGTCTTCATTGATGACATCTTGATTTATTCGCGGAGCCTGGGTGAGCATGAGCAGCATTTGAGAGTTGTGCTCCACACCTTGCGGGAACAGAAGCTATATTCTAAGTTCTCCAAGTGTGAGTTCTGGTTAGATTATGTGGCGTTCATGGGGCATGTGGTATCCGGAGAAGGTATCAAGGTTGATCCTCAGAAGATTGAGGCAGTTCAGAGTTGGCCGCGTCCTACTTCAGCTACAGAGATCAGGAGTTTCTTGGGCCTAGCAGGCTATTATCGCCAATTCGTGGAAGGGTTCTATTCTATTGCAGCTCCGCTGACCAGATTGACTCAGAAGAATGCCTCGTTTCGATGGTCTGACGAGTGTGAGGCGAGCTTTCAGAAGCTCAAGACAACATTAACCTCAGCACCAGTTCTGACGTTGCCTTCCGGTTCTGGGATGTATATTGTGTATTGCGACGTTTCGCGCGTTGGGTTGGGATGTGTGTTGATGCAGGGCGGGAGAGTTATTGCTTATGCTTCGCGTCAGCTGAATGTTCATGAGAAGAATTATCATGTGCACGACTTGGAGTTGGCGGTGATTGTTCATGCTCTGAAGATTTAGAGGCACTACTTGTATGGTGTGTCTTGTGAGGTTTATACAGACCCCCGCAGTTTGCAGCACTTATTCAAGCAGAGGGATCTTAATTTGAGGCAGCGCAAGTGGCTTGAGTTGTTGAAAGATTATGATATTACTATTCTTTATCATCCGGGCAAGGAAAATGTGGTAGCGGATGCCTTCAGCAGGAGGGCAGAGAGTATGGGTAGCTTGGCCTACATTGCAGCAGAGGAAAGACCTCTATCCCTAGACATTTAGTCTTTGGCTAATCGCCTAGTGAGATTAGATCTTTTGGAGCCTCATCGAGTTCTAGTCCATGTGGTTGCTCAGTCTTCGTTATTGGGAGAGATTAAGGCCCAGCAGTTTGATGATACATGCTTAACAGAGCTTCAGGAGACAGTGGTCCAAGGGAGGGCCAAGGAAGTTACTTTGGGCGAGGATGGTGTTTTGAGGCTCCAGGGCCGTTTATGTGTTCCTAATATTGATGACCTGAGGAAGAGGATTCTAGACGAGGCCCACAGTTCTCGGTATTCTGTTCATTCGGGTGCGACAAAGATGTATCGTGATTTGAAGCAGCATTACTGGTGGAGGCAGATGAAGAAATACATTGTGCAGTATGTGGCTAGGTGTCTTAATTGCCAGCAGGTTAAGTACGAGCACCAGAGGCCAGGAGGCCTACTTCAGCAGATGCCCATTCTTGAGTGGAAATGGCAGCGCATCACTATGGACTTCGTGGTCGGGTTGCCTCGGGCTTTGCGGGAGGTTGACACGGTTTGGGTCATTATGGATAGATTGACCAAATCGTCGCATTTCATTCCTGTAGCTATTACTTATACTTCTGAGAGGCTAGCCGAGATTTACATTCGGGAGATAGTCCGGTTGCACGGTGTGCCGGTGTCCATTATATCAGATCGAGGTCCTCAGTTCACCTCGCACTTCTGGAGAGCATTGCACAGTGAGATGGGCACTCAGATAGATCTCAGTTCAGCATTTTACCCTCTGACTGATGGCCAGTCGGAGCGTACGGTTCAGATATTTGAAGATATGCTCAGGGCTTGTGTGATTGACTTTGGGGGTCAGTGGGACCAGTTCTTCCCTTTGGCTGAGTTTGCGTACAATAATAGTTATCAGTCCAGCATCGAGATGGCTCCATTTGAGGCTTTGTATGGCCGGCGGTGTCGTTCTCCTATCGGGTGGTTTGAGCCTGGTGAGGCTAGATTATATGGCACTGATCTGGTGAGAGATGCTTTGGAGAAGGTGAAGTTGATTCAGGAGAGACGCCGCACAGTATAGTCCAGACAGAAGAGCTACGCGGATCAGAGGGCGCGTGTCGTAGCATTTATGGAGGGAGAGAAAGTTCTGCTAAAGGTTTCGCCGATGAAGGGCATTATGAGATTCGGGAAGAAGGGCAAGCTGAGCCCAAGGTTTATAGGTCCTTTCGAGGTATTGAGGCGAGTCGGAGAGGTTGCTTATGAGCTAGCGTTACCTACCAGTTTATCCGGAGTTCATCCGGTTTTTCATGTATCCATGCTCCGGAGATATCATGTCGATTTCTCTCACGTGGTTGATTTTGGCACTATTCAGTTAGATGAGAAGTTGGGCTTCGAGGAGGAGCCAGTTGCTATTATTGATAGACAGGACCGCCAGTTGAGGTCTAAGAGAGTTTCTGTCGTGAAGGTCCAATGGAGGGGCCAACCAGTCGATGAGGCGACTTGGGAGTCCGAAGAGGACATGCGGAGCAGATATCCATATCTATTCAGCACTTCAGGTACGATTCTAGTCCCGTTTGAGGACGAACGTTTGTTTAAGAGGGGGAGAATGTAACGACCTGACCGGTCGTTTTGTGTTATCGGAACCCGTTCCCCTAAATAAGACTTCTCATTGCGGCTTCTAATGATTTGTGACTTACAGGGATTGGTGGTTCAGGATTTGGAAGTGCTTTAAGCAGTATAGGAACACTTGGTTCCTTAAGGTTGGCCTATTTGGCCAAGTTTGACTTCGGTCAACATTTTGAGCAAATGACCTCGGAATCAAGTTCCGACAGTGTCAGTAGCTTCGTATGATGATTTCGGACTTGGGCGTATGTTTGGAATGGGTTTTTGATAACCCGGGAGTGTTTCGATGCCCAATATAGAAATAAGGATTTCCTTAAGTTTGAAATTTGGTTTGAAATGCGAATTTACGTTATCGAGGTCAGAATGTGATTCCGAGATCGGGAATAGTTCCGTTATGTCATTTATGACTTGTCTGCAAAATTTGATGTCATTCTGAGTTGTCTAGGTCGGTCTGGCGCATTGTTATGGAAATCAAGAACTTGAAGTTCTTAAAGTTATGGTTTTAGGGGTTTTGGGGTGTGATTTTGAGATTTAGCGTTGTTTTGAGCGTTCTGAAGGCTCGCGAGAGTCTGTATTATGATTTAGAACTTGTTGGTATAACTGGACGGGGGCTCGGGTGGGCCCAGGTGCCTACCGGGCACCAAACAGGGCTAAAAACCAGCTGATGCAACTGCAGGTGCACCTGATCTGGTGTGACCGCAAGTGCAGTTGCCCAGTCGCAGGTGCGGGACCGTTCCTGCGGTCCCAAGCATCGCAGGTGCGACCCCAGGTGAGGTCCCCTTTCTCGTAGGTGCAGACAAAGGTCCACAGGAGCGGAACCGCAGGTGCGGTCCTCGAGCCGCAGGTGGGGAACCCTTGTAGGCCAGGCAGTTTATATTCTTTAAAACTCAAGATTTCACCCCTCTCATTCATTTTCCACCACCATTAGAGACTTGTGAGCTTGGGAAGAACCCACCACGACCTAGCTACTGTTAAGGTAAGTTAATTCCTTCCTAATACTAGTTTCATGCATGGATAATTAATGGGGTTAACTACTAGATCATTGAAAATCAAGATTTGGGTAGAAATTTAGGGTTCTTGAGGGATTTTGATAAATTGCTCCATTATTTCTATAAAATCAAGTAGAAATCGTATATTAATGATCCTTAGGCTATGGGTGAGTGATTCCTTCGGAAATTTTCGGAATTTGAACATGCGGACCCGAGGTTGAAATTGGAGAATTTTTCAAGAACGTTGAATTTGTTGGAAAAAATAGGATAATTTCCCTATCTTGGGCATGAATTGATATGATTGTACAATATTTGGCTAGTTGCGAGTCCTCGGGTGTAGAGGTCGGAGTTTCGGGTGCATCCTTGGTCGGGGGGTAGATTCGACACGAGGTGAGTCTCTTTTCTAACCTTGTAAGAGGAAATTGTCCCCATAGGTGATTTATATGCTATGTGCACTTGTTTTGGGGGCTACGTACGCACCAAGTGATGAAAGTCCGTACGTAGCGGCTATCATTATTATGTCCGGGTAGTTAGACCCACAGCATGCCTTATATGCTTCCTTGTAATGCCGTATATGCTTACTTGTAATGCCATATGTAATATGAGATCATGTTATGTGTAGTATTGTTTCTCTGAGGCTTTATGGAAATTGTTGATTTGAAAGGAATTGGTTATGGAAAGTAAGTTTTCAAAGGTTATTTTGTGTGCATGTGACCGCTTCGCAATTTTTATTCCGCTAGCGATGTGTGACTTCCCCCACTCTCATGGGAGCGGGCCGTACGCCACGGCGGATTAAAAGATGCACATATATGATTAATTTGAAAGACGCACTTATGGTTCGGGCCGTTCGACCCTCGGCAGTGCACAAACATGACTATGGTAAGAATGCACTTATGGGACGGGCCGTTCGATCCTCGGCAGTGCATATATATTTTCCTTATGACTCCGGCCGGTTGTCTTATTCTTGTGTGCGCATGATTATTTGGAAATGTTTCAAGGATGTTGACTTGACAGATAATTGGGGGAACAGGAAGTGGAAATTGTTATTTACTTTCATCCTTTACTTGGATCCCTGTGCTGTATACATATTTACTGTTCACTGTTTTACATGCCTACTGTTTTCATTATACTCTGTTATATTATACTGTTGGACCTTAGTGAGTGTCAAGTCTACCTCTCATCACTACTTCTTCGAGATTAGACGGGATACTCACTGGGTACATATTTATTTAATATGTACTCATGCTGTACTTCTGTACTTAACTGTACAGGTTCTGAGGCTGGTGCATCTGGTTATCAGACCGGATCTAGATATTGACCGTAGCGGACCTGACTTCACGGTGAGCTGCTTCCTCTGGCGATCCCCAGCAGCACCATGGAGTTTCATTTACTTTTGTTTCCCGTCTATTTAATTCAGACAGTGGGATTGTATATTCTATCTTTTGGTTATCCTGTTAGTATGCCCGTGACACTCGTGACACTAGTTCCTGGCACACACGTAGTGGTTGTTTTGGGATTTTGGGTTGTATATATATATGCTCGTATTTTGGCTCACGCTTCTTTATAGCTATTTTATCTACCGCTGAGTTATTATCTTTCGATATCATGATTTGACTTGTTAAAATTTTGTAAATGGGTGAATAATTGAATCAAGTAAAGAGAAGCACTTAGTGAAATTTACGTTGGCTTGCCTAACCCCGTTGTTGGGCGCCATCACGACCTAGAGTAAGATTTTGGGTCGTGACACAATTATACGATGATTTATTTCCTTATTTGTTACATGTTCTTACCGTTTGAAGTTAATTCCCTTAATTAAGGGGATACTTGTACTGATTTCATTCTAAATGGTTCTGAGTTCCATAATTACTGTACAATTGTGATTTTTCCCTTATTTTACCTAGCTTCAAATTATTATATATACTACTCTCATTAACTGTCTTGAATACAGAAACACACTGGTTCAATAACTCTCTCTCTCACAATTAAACGTTATGCTTTCTCTTATGTGCTACTTGTTATTGCTCTGAGTTAGCCGGCTGCAAGCCAAGGCTAACTATTGTGCTCTCCTATCTCCTACTTTGTGTTACTGTCTTCTTCACCGGTATGTCCTGATTTCAATTCAAGTCTCAAAGACAACATGTTTCTTTTATTACTGCAATTCATCATGTTCCTAGTCTGTTTTTACTTATGGTTTTGTTGCTCAACTTGCAATTGATATGTCTACCTTATTGCTTTATCAGCATGTTATGCACTCCCCTCCCTTAGACTCAACATGTTTACGTAATGGTATCCCCTTTTCTAGTTTGCTTCAATATGATTGTCTACATCTTATGCTACTTGGTTCTATGTAATCTTGAGATACATGCTGCCTTAGTCCATTAAACCCCTTTTGGGATTTACCTGATTATGTACCTGTGTATACCTCTACCTACTACATGCTTGCCCTCACATGCTCTATACTTGTCCCTCAAATCCCATTACCCATGTTTGTGGTTGTTGGACTGTTCTTGGTTCTTTGTTCCTTGTGTGGTGCTAAACTTGTTTTGATCCTGAGATTGGAGTTGTTCTTATTATTCTGCTCTTTCAAACTGTCTCATTGGTTAAACTTTTCTGTTATAAAATCATTTTGATCAAGTCTCTTTTCAAAAGTGTTTTTTTTCTTACTCAACCTTTTCAAAACTATGTAAAAGCACTCTCACTCCACTCTTATACCCCTCAAGTTCTGCCCCCTTTGTGTGAGCATTGCTTTGGGACCCTTGAGCTCCCTCTGAACTTTGACACACTAAGGCTGGCTCTTTCACACTGCACTTATTCTACTATGGCTATGAACTCTGGGTGTGAGCACTGTAGACATGTAATTTTTTACCCTCCCCAAGATTTTACATATTTTAGCATTTAAATATTTAATTTAGGCCTAATATCACTATTTTTACTAGTCTTGGCTCTTTTACTTTATTTTAAGCACACAAATTGAAAGTTAAAAAAATAGTTCCATATTTCTCTATTTAATTCTCGTATTAGGTATTTTTAGAAGGATATATTACTTTGAACCTATTTTTATTTTCATATAATCTTTGAGAATACCAAAAATAGTTTCAACTTTAATTTTTAGCTTTATTTTAAATATAATAATTTATTAAAATCAATTAAGAATTATTTTATATTTTTTATAAGTATTTTTGAAGCGCATTTTAAATCAATTTTATAAAATTATTGAGCCCAAATGCCCAAGTGAGACAACTTACCCTAATGTCTAAAAAACTCTAACACCCTTAGTCTTCTTCCTCACCTCTTACACCCTAACCCTAATACTCTCTTCAAGACCCCATCCACACAACAAAGAAAACCCTAACCACACCACAAGTCGCCACCGGCCAGATCTCCAAAGAAGACAACCATAACATCTCCCTCTACTGATCTTCTTCAACCTTGAACCCCAACGACCCCACCCCTCCCTTCACCAAACCGCCGCCAACTCCCCTTCTCAACACCACCAGACGACCGGCGGTTGTTCCCTCCCCCCTTTTCATCGCCGCCGCTGACCACCCCCTTACCCCAAAAACGGGAAGCCTCCAACCAGACTCGCCGGAAAACTCCACCCTAAGACGCCGGAAACCAGCCCCTCCCTCATTTCCTCGTCATTAACAGCAGCAACCCCACCAAGCCAGCCACCGCTGGACCCCCTCCTCCAGTCGCACCACCCCTCCCTTCTCTAACCTTCACCACCACAAACAAGAAACACACACACATACAAGAACAAAAAAACGGCCAGAGAGTTTAAAAAGGACTTCTGCTTCTGATTTTTGATTTGGAATTCGACGGGGTTCGATTGATGTCACAGTGCCGCTCAAGATTATTTTCATGACCTGCGGGTCAATCTCTTGTTGTTGTTGCATTTTTCGGTCAGATTTAGTTCGTCAAAATTTGCCGTAACTGAGTTCTCGTTAATACTAAGGAGTTAATTATTAAGGTATGTCACATTCTACCTCTTTTCATTCTTCATTAATCAATATATTTACTTTCTATTACAATAAGTTTGAATCTCCATTGATCTGTTTTATCTTGTTTGGTTTTCTTGTCATCTTGTTTAATTTATTCCTGGAATCATACTTTGAATTGTTTTGTAAATCTGTCCTATAAATTTTAAAATGAAGACAAAATAATTAAATTGAATGGAATTGGTGATATATTGAAGTAATTGGATCGTGGGGTACGGGATGTTAAAAAAAGAAAATATGTAGCTGAGAATTAAAATTGTGTTGATTTGAACAAAATTGAACAAAAGTTTAGGATTATCCTGTCTATGATTTTATTTACACATTTTTCAAATGTCCGACAAAAGCATGTTTAGGCCGACCACACGTGGGTAAGCAAATCTTAGGTTATTTTAGGTTTTCCTTATTTTATTTTCGAGGCGAGAGGTCGTTTCTTTAGTTTATTTATCCGGAGAATGCCCCACGAAATTTGTATATATTTTTATCCGGGGTATGCCCCGAAGTGAATGTAAATGAAGGTCAAAGACTGGACAATTTGAGGAAGCACATAATAGGATTCTTATTTTTCATTTTTATTTTCATTTCCTCTTTTATTAGGTGGGGACGACCTCGAGCCTCTTTTGATTGTCTATTTTCTTTTTGTGTTTTTTTTTCTACCTCAATCTGAGTATTCTTTAAAGCCAACTTGATCATGTATGCAACCGTACTAGTTACGGGACTCAGGGAATGCCTAACACCTTCTCCCCGAGTCAAATGAACCCCTTACCCGAATCTCTGGTGCAAACTGGTTTAAGAGTCAAATGTGTTTTGAAGGAAAATTGTTATTAAAAAAATGGTGACCTGACACACCGAAATCAAATGTCAGGTGACGACTCTGAGTTAATCCTTTAAAACACAATTCTTTTGTCACTTTCAAAAATTGAAAAACCCTTTTCGAACATTGCTAAATCTTTTTATCTATTTTAAGAGAGTTTAGTTAAGTTTGTTTGTGAAACAAAGGGTGTGACATCTCTGGCGACTCTGCTGGGGATTTTGTGAGTTCGAGCTAGTACTTGATCTTGTTGGCTTTTAGGATATTTGGTTGAGGTTTTTATGTGTTTTCTTTGCTTTATTTGATTTGTATTTTTGTTTATGTTGTTTTATTATTTGCTAGTTGTCTATTTGTTTATAGTTTTTCCTTTATTTGTTACTGATTTATAATTGTCATCATTTGCATAACCATGGGTATTCTTTCTGCAAAAAGTCTCGTAGTATGCATCGCATACACGAACTCTTCTTTGAGTCACCCTTATTTTAGTAGGGGGAGCCGTCGGACGTATGGAGTGGGTGGAAAGCTTAAGCAGCCACCATCGACCATACGCTTCCCCGAATTGCCTTGTTAGTGAACCCCAAACGTAGGTCAACCTTTAGGTCATTCTTATTTGCATCATGTCATTTAGACCTCGTAGGACCCGGTCCCAGGTACCGTGTCCTTTGTAGAAAACCTGTCCAAATTGTGTCAAACAGGCCCGTTGGCCCAAAGTGACATTTAATCATCCCTTTGTGCTAAATATTACATCTTTGAGGGTAGAAAGGTCATTGGCGGACTGATGTTCGGGAAAGAAGGGTGAAAAATGAAGCAAGTGGGGCCCAGTTATATTTTTCTTTCAAAACTTTTTCAAAAAAAAAAATGAAAAAAAAAATTCAAAAAGATTGTGCATTTCCCATAATTTTCCGAAAATCAAAAAAAGAAAGAAAAAGAAAATCCGAAAAAAACTTTACACTTTTCAATCATTTTCCAAAAATAAAATAAAAAGAGAAAAAGAAAATCCAAATTTTTTTTTATACTTTTCCATCATTTTCCAAAAATAAAAAAAAAGAGAGAAAAAGAAAATCCAAAAAAATTACATGTTTCATCAATTTTTTTAAAAAGACAAAAAATATGTTTTTTCCAAATTTGTGTTTTTTAAATTATATTTCATATCCAATCTGCCCAAACTACGCAAACTTGATTCTCATCTTTCGGGGCGGGATACGTAGACAGCCCACATAGGGTCCAGTATTCTTAGTGAGTCTTAAGTTCTTGGCTTTGCGGCGTCTTAGCCAAATCTTGATGTTTAATCACATTTGGCCACATCGGCCGTTTTTGCAAAATAGGGTTGTTTTCTCAAAGTAGCTTGTTATTAACATGTCTTAGAGCACTAAGTCTACAACAAGATGACCTCTCAGTTCAAAGACCTATTCTTGTGGAATTTGCATGTCTAGCCACTTTTGGCCACATCGATCATTCTTGCAAAAATGAGGTCATTTTCGCAAAGGATGTTCAATGACCCATGTCTTAGGATCTTGAGTTCAAAACTAGGTGTCATATTACCTTAAGGCCCGTCCTTTTGAGTTTTCATATTTAGCCACTTTTGTAACAACCCGAAATCCCACCTTTCAGACCGTGACTGCGTCTAACGTTGAACCCGCTAGACAAGCCAACGTATACTGCACATTAATATTTTCAAATCAATTCAACAGTAGTAAGATAGATACCCTTCAAATCTGAACTGAAATAACCAACATACTCTATAACTTTAACAGCGGAAATGTAACAATACTTTGTGAATGCGTAATGACATAGTAAAGATAACAGCATCGCATAATCCCAAAACCGGGGTGTCACAACCTCACGAACTATCTAAACTGAGTGCTAAATACAGAGTCTGAAAAAGAAATATATAATATTCTTGAAACTAGGAGAAAAAGTAAGACAACGAGGAATCCAAATGCAAGAGAGACACCAAGGCCCACTAACGCCAGCGAGTATACCTTGAAGCTCTTGGTGGACTGAAGGTGACTCCCTCAATGNCTTGACAATAACGATAACCTGTCCTATTCTACAGCAGGTAACAGGGATAATACAAGGCAAGGGATTAGCAGGAAAGTAAGGGATACGGGAGCAGTAAAGGGGGGAACAAGTGAAATGAAGCAGTCAAATTGACAGATAGAAGTAACCAAGGGAGGAAATCTAAGACAATAGCCAACGAAACAAGTATAAGTATAAAAAATGTAAACAATGTCACGGCATCACTCTTCGTGCTTTTACTCTCTTCCTCACAATGCAATGTAATCAAGTATCATGGAACGGCATCACCCTTCGTGCTTTACACTCTTCCTCACTATGCAATGTAATCAAATATCATGGCACGTAATCACCCTTCGTGCTATTACTCTCTTCCTCACAATGCAATGTACAATGTATCATGGCACGGCATCACCCTTCGTGCTTTACACTCTTCCTCACTATGCAATGTAATCAAATATCATGGCACGGCATCACCCTTCGACATTTACACTCTTCCTCACCAGACAATAACAGATATGATGGCAAGGACTACAGCATGGTGGAAATAGACAGTTCAAATCACCCGGCAAGGGGAAAACATCAATTAATAACTCAATACATGCCCGACAAGGGTCTCAGCTATAACCAATCACTTCAATCGTATACTCTACACTTGGATTATCAATCGTATCAACACTTCTCAAGCTCAACAGCCAATACTTTCAACGAATAAATTACCAAGTAGAGAAAATCTCATAATATGATAAACATGGAAGAAATACTGCAATTTCTATCAAAATAGACTCACGGGCATGCTAGACACACATTTAGGTACTCGTCACCTCACCTATGCAATGAACATGATAATCACTTAGCACATAGCAAATAACACCTATTCCCTCACCAAAGTTAGGCAAGACACTTACCTCGGTCCAAAGTATAGCAATCAACCCTCTATGACCGTCTTTCCTTTATAATCCGACTCCAAAACAATGATATCTAGGCATAATTAATTCAATAATATCAATAAAAACTCAATAACACAATCCCATAGCCTAGATATTCAATTTCTAGCATTCTTCCAAAATTACCAAAATTCGACCCGGGGCTCGCTTGGTCCAAACACGAGGCTCGGACCAAAATCCGATCACTCATAACCCCACGAGTCAAAATATATAATTTGTTTCAAGATCCGACCCCAAATTGAGGTTGAATCACCCATATTTCCCAAATACCTAACTCTACCCAAAACCCCTAATTTCTACTTGATTTTATGACTTTAGGCCTAGATTTTCTAGTGATTATGGAAGGAAATGGAAGAATTAGAAGTTAAAATCACTTACCCAAGTGGCTATGGGGGGGATCTAGCTTGGGGGACTTCAATGGAGGTTGGAGAAGAAGGGAAGAGTGAAAAGTTGGAAAACTCCCGTAATGCCTACTGTTTGGACTTAGAGAATAACTGGGAAAAATATCTATATGCGATCGCGGAAGAAGGGCTGCGATCGCATAGAGTCCAAGACTGGGTGCACTGCGATCGCGGAATGACTATTGCGATCGCAC
>ML274764.1:15938-48428 GCA_005239495.1 Nicotiana undulata | reverse complement strand
GCCATTGTTTATTTTTCCGACATTTATATTGCTTCGTTGTCGAATATGTTGGAGTACTTCTATTTGTCGATGGGACTGTTTTATTCCACTTGTTACCCTTTATTGCTCCTGTATCCCCTACTTGCCTGTTTTATCACTTGCCTTGTGTTATTTCCTGATACCTGCTGTAGAATAGGACAGGTTATCGTTAATGTCAAGTCTAGCCTCGTCACTACTTCAGCCGAGGTTAGGCTTGGCACTTACTCAGTACATGGGGTCGGTTGTACTGATACTACACTGCACTTCCTTGTGTTGTGCAGACCCTGCTACCGGACCCCGTGGAGCGTTCTGAGGGAGATACCTTCAGTCCACGTCAGAGCTTCGAGGTATACACTGGCGTTCGTGGATCCCGAGGCTTCTTTCCTTTACCGCTTCATTGTCTTTCTCCTTATTTTCAAGACAGTGTTGTATTTTCATTTCCAGACTTGTATTTAGTATTCCAGTAGCTAGTCCGTGGGATTGTGACACCCCGGTTTTGGGATTGTTCGTTGTAGATATCTTATCATTTCATTTTGAGTTTTTCTAAGATATTGTCATTATTTCTCTGCTGTGAAACAATTGAAAGGATTTGGAAGACTCAGTAAAGTTTTGAGAGTTACTAGTGTGGGAAGTTTTACGTTATTTAAGTTTATCATGTCTTTATTCTTCGCATTCTTAAAGTTTTCGCTATTTTTATTAAGTAATGATTACAGGATTTTTGTTGGGAGTTTGTTGAAAGTGACGAACCATCGTTTCGTTCAGTATTAAATGATTTTAAATTACTATTGCAAGTTATACGTTGGCTGGCCTAGCGGGTTCAACGTTGGGCGCAGTCACGGCCCAAAGGGTGGGAATTTGGGTCGTGACAGTAGGCCACTCACTGCTTAATTATAGCTTTTCTTTTTGAATTCACCTCCAATACACTCGAATCTAACCATAATTAACTTAATATCATTAATTAATGCTAAAGGAACTAACTTTACCTAAAATTATAATTTTTCCTAAGTTTTCTAAAAAAAATTAAAACCCGACCCGTGGTCCACTTGGTCCATACTCGGTGTTCGGACCAAATTACGTTTACCCATTCACCCACCAGCCCGAATATACAATTAGTTTCGAAATCTAACCTCAATTTGAGGTAAATATTCGAATTTTACAAAATTCCCTAATTCTACCCAAAGCCTCAATTTTTTACCATGAAAACTCTTGATTTTTTATTTAAAAGTGATGGAAAATATTGGGTAATTGAAGAGTAAAGTTTAGAATTGATTATCAACAACTTGGGGATGAACTTTGATAAAGAAAATCGTCCTTAGGGCTGTGTAGTTCGAAAATTTTGAAGAAAAAGGGTTATGTCCGTTTTAAAATCGAATTAATATAGCTGGGCAGGCCTTCTACGCGTTCGCGTGGAACTGCCCACGTTCGCGTAGAGTCAACCCTTTTTGGCCTTCGCGTCCGCACCTGCTGGGACGCGTTCGCGTAACTTTTACGGTTGGGGCCTTCGCGTTCGCGTGAAATGGGCCGCGTTCGCACAGAGTAGACCAGGGCGGCTCCCCCAGGCCCAATTATCTCTATGTGTTCGTGACTCCCATCCGCGTTCGCATAGAACAAAATAGCGACCCCCAATTTTACACTACACGTTCGCGAGGAAAGCTATGCGAACGCGATGCACAAAAGTGATGTGCACCGGCAACAACAAAAACAGCAGAGAATTTCAAGTATAGAACATCATGTGGCCTATCTGAAACTCACCCGAGCCCTCGGGGCTCTAAACCAAATATGCATGCAAGTCTAAAACATCAAACGGACTTGCTCGTGCGAT
Organism: Nicotiana undulata; assembly: GCA_005239495.1. Lineage (NCBI taxonomy): Eukaryota > Viridiplantae > Streptophyta > Magnoliopsida > Solanales > Solanaceae > Nicotiana > Nicotiana undulata. The sequence goes on along the minus strand of ML274764.1, from coordinate 46,588 downwards.
CAAATCATGAAAATAACATGTAAAACTATGAATTGTGCCTCAAAACTCATCATTTTTCTCAAGAACACTTAAAGTTCATTATTTCTCAACCGGACGTCCAAATCCATCAAATAAACTTCGTTTTTCACCAAATTTCACTGTTTGCATTTAAATACTATAACAAATCTGTACGGGCTCCGGAACCAAAATACGCGCCCGATACCAATGGTTTCAAACATTAATTCTTTTCTTTATTTCATTAACATTTCAGAAAAACAATTTCTTTCAAAAATCGATTTCTAAGGCTTGGGACCTCGGAATTCATTTTCGGGCATACACCCAAGTCCCATATTTTACTATAGACCTCCCGGGATCACCGGAACACATATCAGTGTCCGTTTGCTCAAAATGTTGATCAAAGTCAATTATAATCAAATTTTAACTCTAGAAATTACTATTTCTCATATTTTTCACATAAAAGCTCTCTGGTTTCACGCACGGACTGCGCACGCAAATTGAGGTATTTAAAATTAATCTTTTTATGGCTAATAATCCTAGAACAGAGTCTAAAATCATAAAATGACCCCTTGGGTCATCACAATAAAGGAATAAATTTGATAATTAGAAATGTCTTGTTACTTGCTTAGACTTAATTGATAAACTTAGAGAATAAAAGAAATTGGGTCATTTGCATCTATACCCGCTTTTTGGGTCATATTTCAACTTGTACCCGCTTTGCAAAAAAAATTACAAGTGTACCCACTTTTTCACGTAACTTCAGCATAAGGGCCTGAAGTAGCAAAGGCAATCACGCAAACTTCAGCATTCTAGTAGACGGGCCTGAAGTGGCAAAAATTGTTGAACCAAGTGTGCTGAAATTTTTCTTTGTAATTGCTTAACTTCAGCATGTTTTAGCTGAAGTTTTTCACATAAACTTAGTGTTGGCTGAAGTTTTTGTTTGTAATTGCTGAACTTAAGCATTCTAGTAGCTGAAGTTTGTTCTCTATTTGCTAAAGTTTTTGTTTGTAATTGCTGAACTTAAGCATTCTAGTAGCTGAAGTTTGTTCTCTATTTGCTAAAGTTTTTGTTTGTAATTGTTGAACTTAAGCATTCTAGTAGTTGAAGTTTTGTATGTATTAGTTGATATTTTTGTTATAAACTTCAGTTGTTGAGATATGAACTTCATGCATTTTTTTCTATGAACTTCAGTCATTTTAGTATAAACTTCAGATATTTTGATATAAACTTCAGAAATATTATTATAATCAGACATTTGGTTATGAACTTCAGATATTGGCTACGATTTTCAAACATACGGGGGTATATACTTCAGACACTAAAGTATAAACTTCAGAAATTTGAGTCTGAAGTTAGACGTTGTTATTGGTGAACTTCAAATGCCTAAGGCTGAAGTCTTTTTAGTAATTCTGATCCAGCAAGAGTGTAGGCAAAAGTGAAAGGCAACACTACCAATAGAACCATGTATTACAACCCAACAACATGAGTCAAACAGTCAAATTCTTGAAATTTAAAACTAGTAAGTTGAATCCAAAAAGTTACGATCATCTTCTTCAAAACTTACTTTAGAAAGTTATTTAAAATTTATTTTAAATAATCTGATAAACATACTTATGGCAATCATCCCCATGAACTGAAGTTGTTTAAAAAATGGGTATAGTTTAAATGGGGGCGACCAAATAGGGTGCCCTCTGCAATTTTTACAAAGAAACTAAAATTTTAGATTCTTATATTTATATAATTAATAATATCAGCATTTCGGTATTTCATTTTAAAACACACCAAATATCAATTTTTTAAAAACTTAAACCAAATATCACATCTAATACTAAAATATCGAATATCATATACTAAAATTTTAATTTCGGAACAATAATTTTATATTTACGGAATTATGCATAGCCCTGCTTTAAGAGGGAGAGAGAAGATAAAGATCTGCATAGGAATAGAGAAAGGAACCGTTATTTTCAGTTAGGGAGAAACAGTGACAGTTAGCAACTGAGGAAATAATACTACTCATGAGCAGAGAGGGACAACAATGGCCGTCTCCGATGAGGACATAGGTCGAGCATTGGAGTCTCTCCTCTGTGAACCAAACCCTAACCCTAACCCAACATTCACCCGACATTCTTCATCAGCTTCAGTCCAAGCTTGGCGGCTATGACCTCTCTCACAAGGTTGATTTCATTCGTGCTCACATCCAAGACCTCTTCAACCGCCACTACTCTCAGCCTCAGCCTCCTCTCCTTCATCAGAATCACCACTTTGCCCTCCATACCCATCGCCCCAATTTCCAACCCTACCCTCATGATTCTGGTGGGTCCCATCGTCCCCATGATTACTCCTTCCGTCCACCCCCACCTCCACCCCATCACCACCTGCCACAATCAGTTTCCAAGCCTGAGCCTTTTCCCACCACACATGCCGCCGCGGCTCCTGCAGTGTCAGCTGCTTCTGAACCCTCAAAAGAGAGGTTAGTGGGTACTCTTTCTTTTTAAAATAATAAAGTAAATTCTAGTACTCCCCCAGTCCTAATTTTCTGTGATGGTGTTTAACGAAGGAAAGAAAGACTTTTGGAGCTTGGTTTCAAATATATCATAACAATTGTGTGTCTCATTAAAGGTAAAATGATAAATTTTAAGTTAAGTTATTCTTAAATATAGAAATGTGTCATGTTTTTTGATTGAATAAAAAGGAAAGAGTGTCATACAAATCATAAAGCTTCTTAGTTTGGTGAGATAGTGGAACTTCTTTTGCGTGTTAGACAAAGTTCCCCCATCTTCTCGCCAACTAAATTTCAGTTTTGGTTGATTTCTAAGTCTCTTCTAAAGAATCACCTTAGATTGAAGTCTTGGTTGAATTATGTTGGATACTAACTGCTTGCATTTAAGAGGATTATTTATTTTTTTCTGATATTTTACACGTTTGAGATTGTAAGGTAGAACTTAGGAAAATCTCATCTTTTTTCCAGTCGCAATTTAAGAATGGAATGGCCCTTACTGTACTCAATGCATGGAAGGTAATATATGAAGAATGTTTGTGAGGATTTTGTTGGTTTGGAGTTGAGTGTATGCATCAGCCATCAGTTTAGGCCATCTTGAATGTGTGGTAATTTAAATATCGGTCGTGTTATTGATGATTTTAATAGCTTTACTATATTACTTCAGTGAATAATCATGACAATCACTTGTAACATATGAAAGAAGTCTCACCTTTAGTGAACTGATTTTTTTTAATCAGTAAAGGATAAGTTTATTGATTACCAGCCTCAAGTGAGTAAATGAACTGAAATTTCAATGCTATTATACTGTAGCATTTCATTTGGTCGACTTAAACAGGTAGATTTTTTTGGTAGGTCAGTTACACAGATAGATTTGATGAAAGCATGAGTTTTGACATTTGAAATTATATATCAAACTACTAATAATACATTCTGCTTCACTTGTTTAGGTTTTGTAAGTTTTGCTCAAGAAGGTAAGTTATTGGTAGAATTTGTTCTATGGTTTGTTTGCAATGTTTTAATTTTGTAGCTTAATACGCCTTTTGAAATAGTGTTGGTGTTCATAGGCAGTACTAACTCAAGTAAAGAAGCAGACGATAGAATGATGGAGAAATATAAATATGATTATCAACCTACCATACTATGTTTTGTTGGGTTGTACATTTAAGATGCTATTGCTGCCTTATTTATGTTTTGTATATATAAAAGCCTCAGTTTATGAGGTGAAGCTCGATGAAGCTTGTTAGTGTTGCCCATTTATGTTTTTGAGGAGAAGGTTGAAAATACCCTAGTGGTTTTAACAGACTAACTAGCATTTTGGTATGGAATTTTTACATTCCTATGCCATATAATAAACCATATTACCCTCCATGCTTAACTTTTGATTTAATTACCTTCTATATACCTAGTTACCATTTCTATACATTTTAGGGGTTTTAATGGTATTAATTACACTTCTAATTTAAATCTACCGTATACCCCCCCCCCCTCCCACCCCCACCCCACGTTTCTCTCTCCAAATCCCACACCCACACCCACACCCTCACCCACGTATCACCCCACACCCCACGATTTTATTTTCAAACACCCATTATTTCCTCTACTAATACCAACGAAAATTTGTAACCCCCACCATTAACGCATATTCTCAACTTTTGTCTTCTACAACCGGTCAAAATTTCGACTATTATTCAAAGTTCATACACCCATTAACGACCAGCTTCAAAGATTCTCAATGAAGAAGAACAGAGCTTCAAAGAACATCCCTAAAAAAACTAAAGAAGCGGATATTCTTTCTTTTGATTTGGGTGTATTATCACCACATTCACCGAAAAAGCATTAAAAATCTGCTCATGCAAGTGAAGAGAAGAAGCATAGTCTTTCCCCTCGTCAAGCTAGGAAGAAGTTAGAACTAAACAAAAACATGATTTTGATGCTGGTGATTCTTTGAGGCAAATCAAACCAGCGAAAAGGAAAGGAAAAGAAATAGAGTTTGATGTTGATTTTATAGAAGATGTACCTGTCATTAAATTTGCAAAGAAAGCTAAAGTGTCTCCCACTGCGAAAACTCCAAAAAAGAAGAAAACTCCAAAAAAAACTCCTACCATAAAATCTCCTAAAAATGTTCAACAACAGTTATTGGTGAAGGTAAGAATTTAATAATTTCTACACTAGGTATTTCGTTTGTTTTAATTCTTAAAAACCTCCATAATCTGTGGTTTTTCTGCTTTGTAGATTATTTGTCTTCATTTTGAAGATTAGTTGTAGTTTATGAATCTCTTTAAAATTGTAGATATATTGTAAACAATTGTAGTTATATTATTTTTTATTTTTAAATATATTATGTATTTGTAGATATTCTGTATTACAAATGTAGATATGTTGTTTTTTAAGATTGAAGCACTGTATTAATAATAGATTATTTATATTTTGTGCAGAATGAACATTTTTTTGCACCTCATAATGCTGATTATAGGGTCCTTAGGCTTCAGACATTATGTGACCCTAGTATTCCTAGCCAAATTAAAGAGTTATTGTCTCCAAATGGTCTAAAGCTATTCAAGAAGACATGCTTTGGTTATTTACTGTCATTTCCCAATTTATGTATGCAAAACCAAGCTATTCATCTTCGTATGAAGTATGAATTGAATGAATCATGCTTCCTATTTTTCAACTGAGTTAAACGGTCAGAGGTTAAATTTTGGATTGAGAGAGTTTGCGTTAATAACTGGTCTTAGATGTTCTACCGAGGTAACAGACTTTGGTTACACTCCGGATTATGACAGTAAGATAATGAGGAGTCACTTTCCAAACAAGGAAAAAGTGGAGAAGTCATACCTAAAACAGATTGTAACCAACAAAAGTTGGGTAAATGATGAGGATGCAGTAAAGTTATGTATTTTATATCTCATAGTTTTCTTCATTTGTCCTTCAGACAAAGACCATATTGGGTTGGTAGATCATTTTAGGTTTTATTTGGTGGATTCCGGTCAGTATGCGTCATACGCATGGGGCATTCAGTCCTACAGACAGTTGATTGAATCAGGTAGGCACAGGCTAAATCCTTTTGTTCATTCGTATCTCATTCGAGGATTTCCACTAACCTTGCAAGTATGGTTATATGAGTGTTTCTCCACCGTCAACACTGATATAGATATAAGAGTTGCTAATTCAATCCCACGCATACTTAACTGGTCAGCTACCAAGGACAAGATATGGTTAGCTGCAATTGAAGAAAAGATGGTCAAACCCGAATGGATCAAGGTAAAAGGTTCTTATTTATGTTCTATACAATTTAATACAAATTATTTACAATTTGTATCCATATTCGGCCATAATCAAGCTTATTTGTTTTTTTTCTCATTCAGTTCACCAATATAACTGAAGTACCTGAAGAGCTTTATGTGATGTCTTTGCCTGATAAGGTTGAGTACATAATTGAAGAAGTTGAACATATTTCTGAGGATCCGAAAGTTGTTGCTCCTCCATTGGAACCCAAAGAATCAATTGGAAAAGAGGACAAGAAGTCTATTCTTATACAAATTAGAAAATTAAAAAGAGGTCTTGAGAAGGTACCATGTATACATAATATTGCATTTGTTCTTTAATGTATGTTAAGCCATATTTTGAAGTTAACTATCTATATTTTTAATATGTAGGTTGATTTAGAGATTGAATCTTTTAGGAAAGATGTCTTTGAAGAACTAGGTAGCCTTCGAGTGCTACTAAATGATTCAGTCAAGGCTGTATTGCAAGTGATAAACAGTCGAAATGATAATGTTGATGCAAAGGTAATATTTAAAATTTATTCATTTAACAAAACTATTTATGTCACCTCTAAAATATATATCCTAACTAATATAAAACTTTTAGTTTGCTGGGAGTTCAACCAAAAATTCTGACCAACCAAAAGACAAGAACAATCAAAAATTTCAGTTCACTAGTGGAGAACCAGTTCATGCCAGCAGCAGCAGAACAGGTATATACAAAATACCTACACTTTATCTACAAATTCCCTACAAGTTATCTTCGACATATATACAACATATCTTCAAAATTTCTTCAAAACATATACAATATATCTACAATACATATACAATAAAATGCAATATATTTACACAGATCTACAAATTTATGTACATCTCTATAATACACCTACTTATCTCCTAAAACTGTCAAGCCACTACTATCCACTATAATTCAAAATATTTATTGAGAAAAACATGCCATGTGAATGAGCTGGAAATTAATGAGAATCTTCCAGCACGTGTTGATTTATATTCCCATTTTGGATGTGCAATTGATGAAGAAAATGCAGGTATAAAATTGTATTCAGAGATTTTTGCTTTCTGTTTCAATTTTTTTTACCATTCTATTAAAAGAGATATACAAAATGTAACAGTGAGAGAAGATATGCATGCACAATCTCCAACTCACGGAGTCACTGTAACAGTTCAGAGAGAACAGAAGAATGAGGAAGATGTTAATGTAGGTGAAGAAACAGAGTATGTGAATGTAGGTGATTCAGAAGACTCCAGAGGTGAGAAGAAGGAGGTTACACTTGATGATTTTGAGCTGCCTGATAACTTCTCCCAGTTGGTTAAGTTCGGCGAGCCTAACCAAGATGAAACAACACATGTGCATCAAGGTAGAACAAGGCAGCCTGGAAAGCATGTCCGATCACATTTCTCCCTTTATACAGTTCTGGTGGCAGCACTTCGGTTGGACCTCAAATTTTTCACCTGAAGCATCCATTTACTAGTGTTATTGGTCAAGATGTCGATCTTGAGTTGTTGAAACAATTCAACAAGTGGTTATACCAAGGTACCGACACAGGTTCAAATAGGTTAGTTTACACAATTTGGCCCTTTGATTCCAGTATTCATCTTTTACATATCCATTTCATTCAATAATTTTATTTTTATTTCTGTGTTTAAATAGGAGGAAGGCTCCGCATTCTATAAAGGATAACCAAATAAAGCCATGGTTTGATCTTGGAGTGAAAAAGGTTGATAAGAAGGAGTGGTTATATACTTTGGCACACCCCGGACAAGTCCTCAACGACTCGGTAAACTCATGCTCATAATATGTAGTTATTTTGTTGAATTTGTTTTTTGTATCTACAACATTGTTATAGTACCATCTCCAGTATATGTTGTTATTGGGTAGATATATTTGAGATATTCTGTATAAAGTCTTATAATAATGTGAATTGTAGTTATGCTGTAGATGTTTCGTAGATAAATTTAATGAATATATAATAACACACAGAATTGTACATATTTTGTATATATATTGTATACATATTGTAATCATGATGAAACACAAATGAAAATGTAGTTTTTCTGTGGATATTCTGTAGATAATCTGTCACGAACCAAAATCATAACTCAGGTCGTGATGGCGCCCAACAGCAGGGTCAGGCAAGCCAACACTTTATTAACTAAGGGTTCTTCCTCATTAAATTACATATTTCCTCATATACCAGGTTATAAGTTATGAAACATAATATCGAAAGGATAATTTATCATTTTTAAACCAAAAGCAGCCATAAAGAGGCTTGAACCAAAAATATATACAGTCCATGATAACTACTACGTTTGTGCCAGGAACTAGTGTCACGAGTATCATGGGCATACTAACTGGATATACAAAAGATAAAAATATGCAATTCCCACTGTCTGAAATAGGTATACGGGAAAATAGGCAAAAGAAACTCCATGGTGCTGCTGAGGATCATTAGGAGAAGCACCTCACCGTGAAGTCAGGGCCGCTACAGTCAATATCTAGCTCTGGTCTGATAACTAGATACACCAGCCTCAGAACCTGTACAGTTAAGTACAGAAGTGCAGCATGAGTACATAAATAATTATGTACCCAGTGAGTATCCCGTCTAATCTCGAAGAAGTAGTGACAAGAGGTCGACTTGACACTCACTAAAGTCCAACAATAAAATATAACAGAATACGATGAAAGCGGTAGGCATGTATGACAGTGTACAGCAAATACGTGTAAGGCACCGAAATTCAAGTAAACACCGAAAGTAAATAACAATTCTCACTTTCTTTTCCCCCAAATATCGGTCAAATCAATGTCCATGAAACAGTACCAAATAGTCACGCGCACACAAGGATAAGACAACCGGCCGGAGTCGTAAGGAAATATCTAGACACTGAATAGACGTAAAGCTTCCCCCGCTCGCGAATCATACCTGCGACTCGGGTGCTGACACATTTATATACAATTACCATAAATCTTCCCTCGATCGCGAATCATACATGCGACTCGTGTGTTGACTCAATTATATATAATTACTATAAAGCTTCCCAAGATCGTGAATCATACCTGCTACTCGTGTGCTGACTCAATTATATACAAATACCTTTCAATCCGCCGTGGCGTACGGCCCGATCCCATAGGAGTATCTTTAAATCCTCTGTGGCATACGAACTGATCCCATAAGAGTATCTTTAAATCCGTCGTGGCGTACGGCCCGATCCCATAAGAGTATCTTTAAATTCGCCGTGGCGTACGGCTCGATCCCATAAGAGTATCTTTAAATCCGATGTGGCGTACGACACGATCCCATAAGAGTATCTTTAAATCCACGGTGGCGTACGGCCCAATCCCATAAGAGTATCTTTAGATCCGATGTGGCGTACGGCCCAATCCCGTAAGAGTATCTTTAAATCCGCTGTGGCGTACGGCCCGATACTATAAGAGTATCTTTAAATCCGCTGTGGCGTACGGCCCGATCCAAAAATCACACATCGCTCGCGGAAAGTAAATTGCGAAGCAGTCACATGCACTCACAATATTCATTTCTTTTCATATTACTTTCCCGAAACAATTTCTTTCACTATTACTTCCCGTAAAATCATTTCTTTCATATTATTTTCAGTAAAACAATTCCTTTCTTATTATTTTTTCCGTAAAACAATTCCTTTCATATTATGTTAAATTTCCATAAACTTCAGAGAAATGAAATTACATATAACAAGGTTTCATAACATATAATTCATTACGAGTAGAAAACAGAGTATGATGTGGGGCCTAACTACTCGGACATAACAATCATAGCCGCTACGTATGGACTCTCATCACTTGGTATGTACGTAGCCCCCACAAAATATTACACACGGCACATAGAACACCTATGGGGACAATTCCCTTTTACAAGGTTAGAAAGGAGACTCACCTCGTGCCGAATCTACTTCTCGGACCAAAAATGCGTCCCACAACTCCGAACTCTACACCCGAGGACTCGTAATTGGAGTAAAAAATATCCGTATGATATTTTTTTGGAAAAGATTGCACAGTACTCCTTTAGAACCGTAAAATTTTACGTTGCTACGGTTTTAACAATTCTCGTTAAAATTGTTTGCAAAATTCATCATTGGAAGCTTTTTTGTATATGGAGCTTAGCATCTGTTCTTGGATGTTATGAATTAGGAGAAAGACTTATAATTCACCTTTACATTTTATCTGACCAAAAATGAGCTAAGATTAAAAAGATACCAAGCTTTAAAGAGACCAAAATTTTCTTACAAATTTTAAGTGTATTATACTTACACTTCTCGCTTCTTAGATAGCCACCAAGCTTGTATGACTTCTTAGTCATATATCTCAATTGTGGTCTACTGCCACGTGGAAAGTGGGGGTGGGATTATAAATATTTACCCATTTATTAGTTAATGGGGTAATGTTTCGTTATCCGATAATTAATTCATTATCCGCATAATTTAAAAATTACCATAAATTACTTAAATTTTTATTTATTTTCAGAATACTTCATATATACTTTATATACTACACTACCGTGGTCATATGGTAGTTGCATGGTACTAGTCCATAAATACCGAGTATTTTAGCTCGTGTCGTATTTTATTCCAAAATGTCAAACCTCGACGAAACTCATTTTTTTCTGATTTGCTTACCCTCTCACATTCACAAATTTACTTATCCCTTGTTTGAAATAGCGTGATACTTATAAATTCAAAATAAATCTCATTTAGGGAAACGAGGTCCGATAACGCAAAACGACCGGTCGGGTCGTTACATAATCTATAATACTGATTTAAAACAAATGTAAGTGTAGTTATTTTATAGATTTTTTGTAGATAATTGTAATAATGAATAGAATAAATGAAATCTGTTTTTGTTGCAGCACATTGATGTTATAATGTATTATTTGAGGAAAAGAGGAAAGTATAGCCCCCACAACAAGATAAGGTTTACTACCAATGATTGTATGTTCAAGACTAGGATTGAAGAAATTCATGATAAGTTCGACAATTCTCCTCGAGAAAAGAAGTTTGTTGTTGTCAAACCTCAGGACGTCGTAGCAGAATACATATTGGGGTACAGATTACTCGCAAATATTGCATGAGATCAAGTTGATGTCACGGCCCAAATTCTCAACCTTAGGGATCGCGATGGCGCCTAACACCACACTTGTTAGCCAAGTCAATGTTAAAGTTCGCTTAACTATTTTCCTTAATTAACCATCTAAATAGGATAAAATAATTTTAAATTAATACTTAATCTAACGGCTTTAAGTAAATAATTCACAATATAAAATAATGAACAATTAATCAAACCGAGCCACGAACTAATTATATAATTAAACATACGACTACCCCAGGGTCTGGTGTCACAATTCACGAACTACTAAAGAATACTATAAATAATGGGCTGAAAGAAATAATGTGTAACTATTCTGAATATAATAAAACAGCGTTATGAAAATAGGAGAAGATTCACGGGATCTACAAACGCCGGCAGATATACCTCGTGTCTCCGAATAAACGAATAGCCGCTATAAATATCTCTACTTCTGGTCGGTACCTTGATTTGCACAAAAGAGTGCAGAGTGTAGTATCAGTACAACCGACCCCATGTATTGAGTAAGTGCCGAGCTTAACCTCGACGAAGTAGTGACAAGACTACGACGGGACAACATATAACATGTGACAATAATATAATACAATAACGCAATAAAACAATTATACATGAACAAGAAAAAAAATATACTGAAACAATAAATATAAAGCAAGAAGAAAATTTAAACAATTAATTAAGTACGGCAACAAAAATAAAATAACTCACCCGCCTTTCCCAGGCCTCAGCTATAACCAACTCTCAAATAATTTCCAAGTTCTCAAACTTTACTTTAAAATAATCTCATGTACGAAATATAAGAAAAAATGTAGAGTAAAACAAGAATTTCCAAATCATTTAAAGTTTAAAAATCAGTAAAAAGATCAGTATTCCCCATTTTCACAATCTTGTTGCAGCGTGCAACCCGATCCCACCTATTCACAAGGTTTGTAGAAAGGGGATTCTTCAAATATCCCATGGACTAATCTCTGTAAATATCTATCTATATATATTCCCCGGAATAAGGAACTTCTTCTCGATCCTATAAAAACATCTGACCGAAGACCCGAAAGAAGTTCTTTCTCCATCGAACGGGAATGGACGAAGAACGAGGAGGCATTCTTCATAGAGAAGAGCCCTGAGAAATTTCACGGTCCCCGGAATCCCAGCGACAAAGTCAAACTTAGACTGGCCTGATGTAGAAGAAAGGGGAAACTCAATCATGAAAATGAATTTCCAAGCGGAAGGATGAGAATCAATTATCCACCCTTATCACACCAATAATTCACCCTTATCAAACCAATTCTCCACCCTTATCACACCAATAATTCACCCTTATCAAACCAATTATCCACCCTTATCACACCAATTATCCACCCTTATCACACCAATTTATTCTCCCTTATCACACCAATTTATTCACCCATATCACACCAATTATCCACCCTTATCACACCAATTTATTCTCCCTTATCACACCAATTTTTGATTCAAAAGTTTCAAGCAACCCGTAAACTTTAAACAACAACAATGTAAACAGTCAAGAACCGACATGAATATATATATATATATATATATATATATATATAATCCCAACATAGTGTCAAACTGCTCAACATTTTCGTTCCCCAAGAGAACTAAATACACAACCAATATTCATCCAAAATAATCAAATAATATTTAACAGCAAAGTAATGGGACCTAGTAGTCACAGAAATAATAACTAACAAAGAACAATTAAGACCGGGATCAATTAAATTGGGAACGGGGAAAGGATCATGTTTAACATGTCATTTGGTGGTGCATAGATACTCGTCACCTCACCTATACACCACGCCCATGCATTTCACATAGCAAACAAGTGAGGAGTCATATTCCCTCAAGTCAAAGTTAGATCAAACACTTACCTCAATTTCGCAGGCCACTCACTGCTCAATTACTGCTTTTCCTTTTGAATCCACCTCTAACTTGCTCGAATCTAATCATAATTAACTCAATATCATTAATTAAGGCTAAAGGAACTAACTTTATTGAAAATTATAATTTTTCCTAAGTTTTCTATAAAAAAAAGTGAAAATCCGACTCCAGGCCCGCTTGACCTAAACTCGGGGTTCGGACCAAATTACGTTTACCCATTCATCCACGAACCCAAATATACAATTAGTTTCGAAATCCGACCTCAATTCGAGGTAAAGATTCGATTTTTACAAAATTCCCTAATTCTACCCAACCCCTCAATTTTTACCATAAAAATTCTTAATTTTTAATTTAAAAGTGATAAAACAATGAGTAATTTAAAATGCTTACATGTGCCCTGCTTCAAGGTTCGTCGGTAAAAATTTGTAAAATATCAAACACGAAACTTGAAGTAATAACAACATATACAAATTCATAAGCATTTGTCACCAACCGAACAAATTTGAATTTCACCTTTCTTCAATTGGGAAAGGATTGCACGTGATTGATTGGTTTAAGGACCAAACTTTCCATTCCATGTAAGCTTGGGAACTTCCTTTAGCATAATTGTATATATATTTTCCTTCTTTAAATTGGCATCCTTATGTCTATTGGCATGCAATTTCACCCACAGTTTTAATGGTGACGCCACGTTTCCTTAATCCCTTTCTTGTGATATTTGAGCTCTAAATTAATTTAGCGGAATAGTTTGACAAAGAGACAAACAACTTTGGCTTACTACTCGCCGCCAACTAGAAAAGATAAAACTGTGATTTGTCTTATTCTACTTCAAAGAGGATTATCAAATTTGAATTACACCAATTTGGATATCGATTACTCCCTGCACAACCGATATTCGTTACCTATTTCAATTAGGAGACTATTCATTGTAACTTGTCCCACATCGACAGCATTTCTCAATAGCTTCCCTTCAATATAAATAGCCTCTTGCTCTCAAATTATAGGCATCAATTCGTAGTCTTTGCAAGTCACATTGAGTCTAGTTTTGCGGACTCGAAAGCATTAACGCAAAGCTAATTTCTTCTTCTTTTCTTGTGTTTTATTCTCTGTTTTACTCTGTTGTCTCCTTTTTATTTTTAAAAGTAACTTTGTCAAGCTATGAAGTACTTTAAAAGTTCGCGACGAAGACCTTTAAAATTTGTGGCGAAAACCCATAAAAGTTCGCGCAAAAATCCTTAAAAGCTCGTGGTCAGGATTTTTAAAAGTTCACAGTGAAGACCTTTAAAAATTCGCGGTAAAGATCCTTAAAAGCTCGTGGTCAGGATTTTTAAAAGTTCACAGTGAAGACCTTTAAAAATTCGCGGTAAAGATCCTTAAAAGCTCGTGAAGACCTTTAAAAGCACGCTGTCAAGATCTTTAATAGTTCACAGCGAAAACCTTTAAAAGTTCGCGGTGAAGACTTTACACCATCTGAGCTAAAGACTTATTTTTATTTGAAAACTTGACTTTCTTTATCTGTGACAAATACCATTACACCGTCCAAGTCAAAGATTTTATTTTATCTGAGGCAAAGACCATTGCACCGCCTGAGCCAAAGATTTATTTTGTCTGAAGCGAAGACCATTACACCGTCTGAGCTAAAGACTTCATTTTATTTGAAGTGAAGACTATTACACCGTCTAAGCTAATGACTCCATCTTGTTTGAAGATTTAACTTCATTTTATCTGAGGCATAGACCATTACACCGTCTGGGCCAAAGATAAAATTTTGAAGACCATTACACCGCCTGAGCTAAAGACTTCATTTTATTTGACGCGAAGACCATTACCATAGCGGCTTGCCCCCTTTAAATCAAATGGTATCCACAATTTAACAGAAGAATGATATCCCAGCTCGATTTTCAAATACTGATTCAATGAATGGCATTCCATTGTACTTCATTCAAAAATCGATTGGGGGATTATGTATCTTTTGAACCTATGCGACTGAACTCAGAATGAAACTCTAAGCTGCCTACGTACCTCGGTGAAGAGGATCGAGTCATACCGTAGTTCAGAATGGGTAGAATTTTTTCTTATGTCCTAACATTTGCCTAGGCCGCCTCTTTCGAGGTTTTCAACCTAGCGGACTTTTTTTTTGTGGGCCGTACAAAGTTTGTACTCTTGCGGGCCAGGAGTAACATGCAGTTTATGCTCATGTGTTAAGGAGCGTTGCAACTTCAAGGATAATACTTCTTCAAAAACTTGCCATTGATAGGGGCGATTCTCATGCCATCTGCATCAACCAGCTTGTAAGCCCACTTGAATAAGCTTCTTGCACGACATATGGCCCATCCCATTTTGAAGTGAACTTCCCTACAGGTTTATGGGAAGTAATAATAGGTCTTCTTATGGCAAGGACTTGATCTCTACTTGAAAGGATCTCGGGCGAACCCTTTTATTGAAGGCGCGAGACAATCGAGCTTGATAGAATTCAAGACTCTGTTGAGCTTCCAACCTCTTCTCATCAAGAGCCTCTAACTCTGCTAATCGAAGTTGAGCATTTTTAGTGATCCCTTCTTGAATAGCCAGTCATAGTGAAGGTATTTGATGCTCAAGTGGCAAGAAGGCTTCGACTCCATAAACGAGTGAATACGGAGTCGCTTGTGTTGGCGTGTGGTGAGTCCTATATGCCCATAGAGCTTCTTCCATACAGTCATTCCAATCTCGTTTGGATTTGGAGACGACTTTCTTCAACAGGTTGCATAGAGTTTTGTTGAATACCTCAGCTAGACTATTGGCGGTAGCATTGTAAATCGAAGAGTTACGTTGCTTGAAGCCAAAGAGATCACAAATCTTGTTCATCAACCTATTTTCGAATGGCTTTCCATTATCTGTTATTATGTAACGAGGAATGCCAAATCGATAGATTATGTTTACTCGGATGAAACTAGTAACATTTTCCTTTTTTACCTCCTTAAGGGCAACAGCTTCGGCCCATTTTGAGAAGTAGTCAGTTGCATCCAAGATGTATAAGTGACCGCTAGAAGACTTCGGCAATGGTCCCACAACATCCAATCCCCAAGCGTCAAACGGCCAGGATGCAACAGTCGGGTGCAACACTTCAGGAGATTGATGGATAAAATTCGCATGGAATTGACAAGCCTTGCATCTTCGAGCGTAGTCCAAGCACTCTTTTACCATCGTTGGCCAATAATATCCCATCCTTTTTATATGGAAGTGGAGATTTGGTCCAGACTGGTGTGACCCACATACCCCAGAATGTGCCTTTTTCAAAGCTTGGAGTGATTCTTCTTCCCCTAAGCATCGCAAGAGTACTCCCTCGAATGACCTTCTGTATAGAGTATCTTTGTAGTAAAGGAAGCGAGGTGCACGACGACGGATCTCATTCCTTCTCCTCGGGTTTTCTGGAAGTATCACATAGCATAAGTAGTCAATAATGGGTTGTCGCTATTCCTCTTTCTCAACTTCCGAAACGGCGAAAAGATGCTTAAGTTCATTTTCTTCACCTTCAGCCTCATTTAGTGGCGGTACTACCCATTTTTGGCAGACAGTAACTTACGCTTGATCAGGCAGGGTTAATGATGAAGCTAAGGCAGCTAAAGCATCAGCCTTCTTATTTTCTTTCCTTGGCACATGCTGAATAGTCACATCACCGAGCCACCCAATCAACTTTTTAGCGTAATCATGATAAGGGCGTAGTTCGGGCTTCTTAACCTCGTAACTACCCAAAAGCTGATTGACCACTAACTGGGAGTCACCAAAGACTTTCAATTGCAATGGCTTCATATCAACGGCCATTTCAATCCCAAGTATTAATGCTTGATACTCAGCAACATTGTTGGAACATAGTTGTGTCAAGGTGAAGGAGTAGGGCAAGACTTCACCTTGGGAGGTGACGAATACTACGCCAGTACCAGCTCCCCCACGATGCGCAGCACCATCAAAGTATATCTTCCATGGAGGTTGAACTTCAACGACCATTGCGTCCTCATCAGGTAGTTCGTCAGTTAGCTCCCAGTCATCAGGTATCAGATGATCTGCCAAGAAGTCTGCCAATGCTTGTCCTTTTATAGCCTTTTGAGGGATGTACAAAATCTCGAATTGTTGAAATTGGAGATACCATCTCTCTAGTCGATCACTAATAACAGGTTTTGACATCACGAACATGATGGGATTTGCTTTGGAAACAAGACGGACAACATGAGCTTGAAAGTAGTGCTTCAGCTTTTGAATTGGGAAGACTAGCGCCAAACACAGCTTTTTAATTGGAGAATAATTAATCTCATTTGGTGCCATCACCCTGCTCAAGTAGTAAAGGGAGTTTTCTTTCCCCTCACTATTTTCTTGGGCCAACAGTGCTCCAACAGACCTTTCTTGCGCCGCAATGTATAGTATCAATGGATTTCCAGGTATAGGAGCTTCTAAAACTGGAGGCTTCATCAAGTAGGCTTTGATACTTTCGAAGGCGTTGCTACAAGCTTGGTCCCACTTGAAAGGAACGCCTTTCTTAATGAGGCGACTAAATGGTTGGCACCTTCCAGCAAGGTTCGAGATGAATCTCCTAAGGTATGCTAGCTTTCCTTGCAGACTTTTCAATTCACGAATATCCTGAGGCTTAGGCATTTTCAAAATAGCATCCACTTTGGCTTGATCAATTTCGATCCCTCAATGTCGGACAATGAAACTAAGGAACTTTCCAGAAGTAACCCCAAAGGCACATTTCAATAGGTTTATCCTAAGTTGGTACCTCCGGAGCAACTCAAATACCATTCTCAAGTCTTTTAAGTGGTCGCCCTTCTTTCTTGATTTTACCACCAAGTCGTCAACATAGCATTCGACATTCTTGTGGAGAAGA
The DNA here is from genome assembly GCA_005239495.1 of Nicotiana undulata. Taxonomy (NCBI): domain Eukaryota; kingdom Viridiplantae; phylum Streptophyta; class Magnoliopsida; order Solanales; family Solanaceae; genus Nicotiana; species Nicotiana undulata. Next base: position 28,937 of record ML274764.1, on the reverse strand, counting down.
TGGTCGAAAATATTATGCATTGCCCTTTGGTAAGTAGCACCAGCTTTCTTTAAGCCAAAAGGCATCACCTTGTAGCAATAAATACCCTTGGGAGTGCGGAATGCAGTAAGCTCTTCATCTTTTGGTGTCATGCGAATTTGGTTATAGCCCGACGAACCGTCCATGAAAGACATTGCCTCGTAACCAGTAGTAGCATTGATCATCAGCTCTGGAATAGGAAGCGGGAATTCATCTTTGGGACACACATTGTTGAGATCCCTGAAGTCAACACAAACTCGAATCTGGCCATTCTTCTTCCTTACAGGGACAATACTTGAAACGCATGTTGGGTATTTAACTTCTCGAATAAATCCAGCTTCGATGAGTTTGTTAACTTCGGTTTCAATCAAGGGAACCAAGTCCGGCCTAAAACGCCTTTGAGTTTGCTTAACAGGGCGAGCGCTATTCTTGACCGCAAGGTGATGGACTGCCACTTTAGGGTCCAAGCCAGGCATTTCTTTGTAACTCCAAGCAAAGACATCCCTAAACTCCTTGAGTAACTCAATATAAGTGCTTTCTTCATCAACTTCTACTAAAGCACTTAGGTAGGTGGGTCTTGGTTCTTCATCGGTGCAAGGTTAACTTCTTTTAAGGCATCAAATGTATTCTTCACTCCTTCAAGTTCAGATGGAGCATCTTTTGCATCTTCTTCTTCTCTAGGGTCCTCATCGTTGAAGGATATGTGATAACATGGTGAAACATCTTCCAATTCTGCATTATCCTCCATTGAAGATGGAACACCGTTCTTGCCTTGTACAATGATATGATATGAAGAACCCATACTTTCTTCGTCCTCATCACGTTCTTTAGTGTAGACCACAGTGTATGGCTTGACTTTCAGTACTTCATCACAAGAAACCATGACTTTTGTTTGTCGCCTCATTCTAGAGGAAACCAAACTTTGGAAATCTCTATAGATCTTCTGAATTTTGGGTGAAGCGGGTGTTCTTGTATTTCTATAATTTCTATGGAACTTATTCCCCTTCTTTAATGGACCCAATATCTCAAATACGAAAGTTCTCACAGTTGATTTTCCAAGTCTGTCAAAAACAGAAGGCCTGTTAGAAGCGGCGGATTCGTCTTCTACACTGATGTGATTGCTACTCGCCCTTCTGATGGAGATGCGCACTTGTGACGGTTGCTTGTATCCAAAACCTTCACGTGGTTGCCTCGTTACAGCTTGTGATGGGAGGTTCCCTAACTTTGAAGGCTCTTCAGGATTGTATCCAGCTTTCGCAAATAACTTGTAAGCGTTAGGATCAAAACCTTCATCTGTTCGCTTTGTAGGGAGTGCCACATTCTGCAAACAATTTTGAGCTACAAACCATGCAAGCGGCTTTGAGGCAACTTTACTGCCTCAATTCCTTTTACCGGAAGATTTAACTCCTTTAGTGTTGGTTTAGAGATTAGATGATTCGCACTCACCTTTCTTCCTTTTAGGGACGTATTGGAGATTAGGACTTACTTTCTTGCCATAAGATGCAGCATCCCCTCTATGAGATTTATTCACGTTGGGTTGTACCTCCTCGGTAACAACTTTGGCTTTACCGATAGTTACCTCAGATCTTTTAGCTATGGGCTCATCATTCTTTATTTTTATGCCATCATCAACTTTTAGCTCCTTCACAATTTGGTTCTTCAAGTAGAACTTTGCATCAACGAAGTGTGACTCTGCCTCGGTGAATGGAGCATCATCGGCAATTATCGTCTTATCAATTTCACCCTTGTACTATTTTAAACATTGATGGTAGGTAGACGGAACTACTTTGTTCTCATGTATCCAAGGGCTTCCAAGCAAGACATTGTATGAAGTCTTCGCATCGATCACATGCAGCCATGCACTTGATTGCATATCTTCAATGGTGATTCCCAGCCTGATCGTGCCTATGGATCTTCTCCCCCCTTGGTTGAATCCTTGGATCATCACACGATTTTCTGAGAATTCGTTCATGGGAATACCAAGTTGTTTCACAGTGTGAATTGGAAAAATGTTCACTGAGGATCCTCCATCAACAAAAATTCAGTTTACCCTTTCATCCCGCATATAGCCAACCAGGTACAATAGGCGGTTATGAGGAGTGTCATCTAGCAGAAGATCGTCATTTGTGAATGTGACTTTTTCCTCACAAGCATTGACTTCTTGAGGAGTGGAGTCGATGATCTTTTTCGAAGATGGTGCCAATGGTAGGTCATCACTCTTTCCTTTCCCTTCGTCGGTATGGAAACAAGAGGCATCAATACCCTCATGGGAAATCTTCGTGCGGAACCAACTTGGTACAAACTCCTCCAAGGTCACTGGATGTCGTGGCTCTTGAGGGTGGTGCACCTCCACTTTCGTTCTTTTTACATGTTTAACTAGATTCCATCTCTTAGGTCTTTTCACCATAATTCTCGTTGTTGGTTGTTCCATTGATCCTTTTCGTGGGATCCTTTTCGTGGCGCCTACGACGAGTCACCAACGTCCAACCTCCATCGTCTTCAGGTTGATGGTCTTCAACTTTGTGGTTTTCCAGTAATTCTTCATCTTTACTCTCTTTAAAACTGCATAATTCATCCGGACTGAATGAGCCAAAGGTGATTGAAACTTGGTTTGCTCTTTCTTTCTCATCTTCAAGCACGATCTTCTTTTCACGAGCCAAGTCCATAAGACAAAGTACTTCTCCAGAGGGTGGCTCACAAGTCGATGATATTTGTAGTAATTTGGGTCATCAATTTTCCCAGCTACATTTGGTCGCTTCATCTCCGTAATCTCAATGATTTAAGTCGAGGAGTTCTTCAAAAATAGCTGGCACATCAGAATCCAGAAACGGGTACTCTTTCCCCGGCATTTCTTTTAGAGTCAACTTTCCACTTGGCTTATCTTGAAACGAAGTGGATTTCATACTCTGCTTCTTGCTCACCTTCGTCGTGAACTTCAAGGGTGATGTGTTGACATTCATAGCTTCTTTATTTTCAGATCTTGGTACAAACTTGCTCCATTTTCTGACTTCTTGCTTATCGTTCCCTTTGCGAGGTTCATGGATGGACAGTCTTTCATTTTCGGCGGAGGCTATGTTCAACTCCATGTCATGGGCACAAGTTGCAAGTTCTTCAAATGTGATAGGCTTGATACCTTGCAATATGTAATGCAATACCCAATGCATACCTTGAATGCACATCTCTATGCCAGAGGCTTCACTAAGCATGTCTTTACAGTTGAGGCTTGCATTCCTCCAACAATTGATAAAGTCGATAACTGGTTCACTCTTCCGTTGACGAGTATTTGTAAGTTCTATCATGCTCACGGTACGTCTCGTGCTATAAATCGATTGAGGAATTCTTGCTCTAGTTGATCCCATCTATCAACAGATCCAACCTCGAGGTCCGTGTACCAATCAAAAGCATTTCCTTTTAATGAGCGGACAAACTGCTTGACGAGGTAATCTCCACAAGTTCCAGCATTGTTGCATGTCTCAACAAAGTACGCCACATGTTGCTTTGGACTGCCTTTGCCATCAAACTGTTGAAATTTTGGAGGTTGATAGCCAACATGCATCTTCAACATGTCAATCCTTGCAGTGTACGGCTTTGCGTATGTAAGGGAAGACTTGGTAGCAACTTCGTACTTACTTTCTATAGTTCCTTCGATGAACTCCTTCAGTTGATCGATTGGTATCATCTCTTCAGACGAGATAGGGATAGCCTTGTTGGATGCAACTTGTCTTGGGGGAGGATCAATCTCTTGAACTTCTGGGAGTTTGCCAGGTGCATGGGTGGATTCTTCCATCAAGATTTTGACCTTGTCTGTTAGCTTGTCAATTCTAGCATCTTGATTTTGCATGCATTTGGTCAAGCTAGCGATTGCTACCGTCAGGTTTGCCAACTGCTCCTCCACAGATGAAGTGTTTGTCACCATGGCTTGCATGATTGTTGTGGACGATGGAGAGTAGAACGAATTTTCACACAGATTGATGCTTGATTGGCTCACGTTCTGTGGTGTAAATGGGGAGGATCCATCACTTGAAGTGTCATCATCTTCCTTCACAAAAGAGTGCTTGGATCCGGAGAGGTCAAGCAGAGCAAGAGTCTTCTTGATCTTTTCAGCAACATCGCTTCTTCCTTCCGGTGCGTTTGTGGAAGATCTTGCTTCTTTTGAGGATGAAGATCTGAAAACGAGGGTAGATGAGGACAGCACTTGGGGTGCTTGTTGTCCTAACGAGCTTAATTTGCTCCTCGTAACTGGCCCAAAGCTTCCAAAGGTAACTCCGAGTATGTTTTCCTCATCAGCATAGAACCTGGAATTAGCAGCCTTAGCAGAAGATGAACCGGAGTTAATTTTCTTGGAAGTCATTTCGTTGTTCTTGAACTTTGATGATCGAAAATTTGAGATGAGAGGTAGAGATTTTCCCACTGGGCGTGCCAGAATTTGTAGACAATAAATTTGCGTCGAGAAAATAAAATCAGGACCGAAAAAATTGCAACAATCATAGTATTTGATTTCAAATAATATTAGTGTACAATCTCTATGAATCCTCTGATTCTACTTTTCTAGTATAAATTCAAGGACCTTTGAGCTTGATCTTGAATTTGAATTTGATTTATCCGTCGCGAACACTTTGATTGTTGCCACGAATTGTATCACAAACAAGTAGCCTTGATCTTGAACGCCTTGTATTTGATTTGACTTCGTTCTTGATCTTGAATACTTGAATTGTTCTTCGTTCTTGAGCTTGAACTTGATTTATTGAACTTGAACTTGATTGTTTGAAGCTTGAAACTTGTAGAGAAATTTGCGGCGTTTGATCCACGAGCTCTCTCTTGCTTCTTGTTATAACTTCTGGTCCCTTTTCTGAGTTATAAAGACCCCTATTTATAGTTTTTGGAGGGAAGAGTTATGATAAGAACAAACTCTTTCCGACCAATCAAATTGAAGCGTGACATGGCCGTATTTGATTGGCCAGAACATGTCACTTGCACACGTGGCGCGATTTCATTGGCCTTTTAATGTGACTTGTCGTGCTGTGTCATTTTAACACGTGGCATGGTCCTATTGGCTCTTCCATTTGACGTGGCGTGCCACGTCATTTGACACATGGCACCAAACTGGGCCTCTAGGAATATGATATATTGGGCCTAATAAAGTGGGTTTATCACTTTAGTCTCAATTAAATGGTCTAGCCCAATGGACTAAGATTTATTTATTTAATTCATATATATTGGACTTATATAACTAATCTAATTATATCAGCCCAATAAATTTATTCAGACTAATATATTTAAAACACAGTCCGCATTATTTTGTCGATTTAAATTCGATAAAATTTAAATGCTTACAGATACGCATAACCGAATTAAGTTCAGGAAATCATCACTTTATAATAATTAGAGATTCTTCTTGTAATGGCACTATTAAATGTAACGACCTCAGCCATACCATAGAAAATATATCAATAGGCTGGGTCTCCACCTCTAGGAATCTGACCTCCACTTTCGACATTCCGACTCCTTTTTCGGTAGTGGGTCATGTAGTTGAGTTGTAACTGCAATGGGGCACGTAGCCTGAGTGATCTGATGAAATATGACTCTCTCAAGTCTAGGACAATTTCTACCACTATCCGACATATAGTATCAACTTGCCCTGAGTCGCACAAAATTTTACAGCCATAATTGAGTCCTTTAATGAGTCTGTGGACTTGCTATCTGGCTAGATGAATCGAAGTAGGAGTATCACGGGCTAACTTATCGAACCTGATGGCATATTTTGACACCGTCATATGACCCGACGCAATCGTTCAAACCTTATGCGCCACGTGTTATGGAGAGTCCGAGCAAACAACTCTTTCAAAAGCATTTATGACAAACTGAGTCAAGTAATTGAGGTTGCATTGGCTGATCATCCTCTTCGTAGGCTTGCCACAAACACCGGCGGCCAATTTCTTCTTTTACCATGTGGACTCAACATTGCTGAGATACCCCCTTTATTCATATACTTTTCATTATTATTTTGGGGTAACTCTCATCTCTATTGACACACAATGATCACAAAAGTAGAGCTCTATACCGATAAATCTTGGCACGAACTATGTAGTCTAGAAGCTTGCTAATCACTGTACTCCCTCTGGAGCACCCCAAAATACGCAACCGTGACTTCCGCGCTGAGTAGGTCTTCTATAGATTTAAAGTTGTTTGAATAACTCCTTTGGTACTGAGGTAAAGGGTTATTAAGGAGGCGGACATACCACAAGTCCCAACTTTATCTCTTGCAAAATCTCGGGCCTTATACATTCCAGGCCAAAATCGTTATATAACTCATGACCCCACAATCTATTCCTTGACAGTGGACTTCCCCACTTGGCACGAAGTCATAGGTCAAAATGCCTGATAATCCAAAATGTTAAACTCCACAGCTCATATAAATCAATCTCGTTGCTTTCAACTTATTCCCATGTTATGCAATACCGGAGTAGCTATAAATCCTTCTGGGATATGGACTAGTCCAACCCGTACCGACTGAGCTAGAACCTCCGTGTCTAAATACATTTGAGACTGTACAATAGGTGCTGATGTTCGATCTTTAGACTGAGCTTTGCTTCTGTATCTTCCCTTGACCGTAGCTGTCATTGGGGCTTCATCTCTTGTCCGGTCGTAGACGCTTTGCGTGTTGTCGAGATTTGTGAGAGGACAAGAGTAGGAAAGTTCAATCATCAATGGTAGAATAAATTTGCACGATAGAGTAGAATAGAAGTGAAATAGTTCCTAACTTCATAGCCTCTGAGAGATAAGTACAGACGTCTCCACACTGATCCTTCAGACTCTACCAAGTTTGTTCGTGAATTGTGAGACCTAAGCAAACCTAGTGCTATGATACCAACTTGTCACGACCCAAATTCCCAATCTTAGGGATCGTCATGGCGCCTAACACCACACTTTCTAGGCAAGCCAATGTTAGAGTTCGCTTAACTATTTCCCTTAATTAACCATCTAAACAGGATAAAACAATTTTAACTTAATACTTAATCTAATGGCTTTAAATAAATAATTCACAATATAAAATAATGAACAATTAATCAAACCGAGCCACGAACTAATTATATAATTAAGTCACGATTCACGAACTACTAAAGAATACTACAAATAATGGGCTGAAAGAAATAATGTGTAACTGTTCTGAATATAATAAACAACGTTATGAAAATAGGAGAAGACTCTCGGGATCTGCAAACGCCGGCAGATATACCTCGNAAGGAAGAGTCTCCACCTAACGATTTTTATGGTGCGTTAGGGCACCTAGAGTTGATAACTCGTGAACTAGTTTGCGTTACCAGAGATTGGGTAACGGCTTGAAATTATCCCAAGGGGAAGGTATTAGGAACCCCTCAAGATCCACAACTGTGGGTCCCAGCCAATAAGTTTTGTGAATTTGGACGGTGAGCAAGTAACAAATAAGGTTCACATAAGAGGGGATTTTAAACAAATATGAAAATCTTTAAAGGTTTTGGAATATCATAAACATTTGAAAAGAATTTTCCTAGGTTTAAAGTAATACAGATCACTTCAATGCAATACCCGGTATGTCACACCTCGAGGAGGCGGCTACACGTGGTATTAGCGCACCGGTCATCATATCCGTATTCTACCCTTCCCACCCCGTAAGGTTATTTAAAGCGCATGTGTTGGTCAAGAAAGCTTATTGAGTGCCATTACCCGTCCCATCCTATGAGTCGTGGAGGGTGTTTAGGACTACTAATCCTACAATGTGAGTACTAGGCTGAACCCCTAGGCTTAAAGGATAAAATACTAGGCGACATGCATAGCAAGTAAGACTTCACATATGAAGGAACATGTAGGGGGCAAATAAAGGCTCATAGATCCCTCCACAGGTAGACATATAATTGGCACGTCTCAAACACTCTTAAAGTCTCAATGATAGGAGTTTAAAACAGGAATTTTGGGTAAAACAGTAAATCAAGAAGAATCTGATTTTGGAAAACTTAATGAAGGCAGAGGATTTAATCGAGGTTGAGTGATTCAAAATAGCTGACTTTCAGAAATATAGCAGTTAAAGGTAATGGTAAAACTTAGAAGTACAGTGATTAAGGTTTTCAAGAAAACATAGCATAAAATCATTGGAGTCCATTTTTGAAGTAAAATAGTGATAAGTGACCAGAATACAGTCGCTAAAGGCAGCAGTAGACTTAGAAATAGGCAGTGATTAAAAGCTTTCAGTGAACATAGACGAAAGTTATTAAAGCATGGGTTTGAAATGATTTTAAAGAATAGGTAAATAAAATACAGTGTCTCAACATAGAGTAATAATTGTTAGTTTTCAAAGAACTGTAGCAAAAGGAGTAGTAAGATGGTATCAAAACATAGTGATTTGAAGGCATACAAATAAGGATTCGAAATGGCACGATTTTGAGCAGAATGAGGCATTTTGAAAACCCAGTAGTTTAAACATAGTAGTACAAAATCAGAGAGCCCTAGGGGAGGCAAATACGTAATTTCAAGACTGTTTTAAAAATAGAGCAAGAGAAAAATGACTTCAATGAGGTAAAATAAGAAGGCGAGCATCAGGAAGTAAAATGTTTAAGGGGACTGGTCTGATCTAAACCCAGTTAATTAATCTCAATAAGAATTAGGCCTAAAGTTTGCCTAGGCGTCGCCTATATTGCCTAATTATATCAAAGGGTGAACATGCACATTTAAGTCTGTTTTTAAGGGATTTATACTTGCAGAAAAATGTTTCAAACAAATTAACCATATTTTACGGGATTATTGGATTAAGAAGGCTAGTTAGACATTCTAAAAATTGCAACTCAAACAAGTGAAAGATCCTAAGCAACAGGATATCTAATGCACGTAGGAGTTCCTAAAACATGGTTTCTAGGACGCAAATGCAACGATGACCTTATGCAGTTGATTTCGCTTGTTATTAACTGATCAGAATCACGAAATAAGTATAATAACATGCTGAAAGTGAAAGTCCTAAAACAGGATTTCTAATATGTGAAATGCATGTCCTATGCATGTTATGTAATGCACAAATAAGTAAGTAAGGTCTTATAAGAATGTTTTCTACCCATTACCTAAGCTAGGCATGCATAACCCCCATATTCACTATCCAGCCCCAATCATTCGTTTACAAATTATTACAGACCATAATAAATGAATTACAGTAATGAAAAAGGAAAATAAGAAGCTATTCTATAGGGAGCCTTCACACAAGCCCAATCTTCTAGCCTCACCCCTTTCAATGTCACAGCCTTACTCAACCTGGGTGCGGCAAAGCTCCCAAAGGCCTTGGTGAAGGCCCTGGCCAATACCAGCACCCAGAAATGTTAACAATCAAACAAGTGCAGTGTAGAGTACCCTTACCTCAATGTCTCAAGGTTCAGAAGGAACTCATGGTCCCTAAGTGATGCACACACTGAGGGAGGTGGAACCTAAAGGTCTAGGAATTGTGTGAAGTGCTAAAAGAGGTTAAGAAAGGGAATTTTAAAATCACTTAGAGACTAACAGGAGAAAATAAATTTTGAAATAGGAAGTAACAGCACTAATCACAACTCAGTATAGTTCCAAGCAAACAAATACAAACAAGAAAAGGGTTTACGGGACAAATAAAGATGACAGTAGATGATCATTTTTAGTTACAGGTTCATCACATATTGGGGATACCCTCATGGAAGTAACAAACATTATACAACTGCTAAAGAGATCACAGAAGAGAGGCTAGACAGATGAAAAGGAAGACACACAAAGATACTAGACATGCAAAGAGAAGAGAGACAGTAACCACATAGTCAAATGATCCCATAGGCCCTAATGAACCACAGAGAATAGAGCAGGAGTTTGTGTTAAGCTAGAAGAAGAAGAGAGATCATATAGAGGAATTAGACATGCTAATGACATGGCAAGCAATAGAACCATAAATAGAAGCATGCAAGGAACAATAAGAACCTCAAATAGAATTGAAACATGTTGTTTGGAACACTTGCTAATTTAAACTAGAAACATACTAGTTATGCAAGTAAAGAGCAGCAGTAGAGTGTAGAAAATAGCACAGTAGCCTTGGCTTAACAGCCGGGTAGTAGCAAGCAGCAGAGAGTAACAATAGAGACAAGAGAGAAAGCCAAGAGAAGCAAAACATAAGAGAGTAGTGTATAGAGAGAGTTGAGCCAAATTCCACTTTCTTTCTTTTTCTTTTCTTCTTTAGTTTAATGAAAGAGTAAGAGTATTTATAGCTTTCAAAGTAGTAGTGAAATAAGGTAAAAATCAAGTCCAGTAGTAATTAAAGGACTTTGAAATCAATTAGTCAAGAAATAAGGGAAGCTTTTATTTGCAAAATATTGAGAATCAGCAGCATATAGGCAGGAATAATCAATACAGGACAAATAAGGAAAAGATCCATGTAATTTGGTACTAATAACTTAGTAAAGAGTAAGGATCAAAAGACCCCTTTAATTAAGGAGTCACTTCACACGGTCAAAATAAAGTAAATAAGGAAAGAATAACAAACACATAGAAGGGAATTGGGGGCAAGTACAGGAAGGTTTAATTAAGGTAATAGCCAAACGGTACAATTAGTTATAAAATAAGCAAGAGAAATAATCAGTAGTGTAAAGAATATCACAAGGAATCAATCAGAGGAAATCAATCACAAGAAATTAGGGATTCAATGTTAACAACACTGATATTAAAGGACACATTCCATGAACATATAGGCAGAGTATAAAGCAGGCAAAATCGAATTAGAGCCTTAGTATAACAGCAAAAATCAGAATCGGTCGAAGTATACTCATAAGAGCATAGAAACAAATGAAGCAAGTAAACATATACATCGAAACCAAGTCAGAAGCTAGGGTTACGACTATAGATTTGGGGTTTTAGCAAAAAATCAAACAACAAAGTAAAACCTCGAATAAACAGGCAAACATAAGAAGAATGATAAGATAATATTGAGAAATATGGAATTTAATCCATTTAAGAGGGGTTCTAAGAACCCTAGTGTTTAAAAGCAAAAAGGGAAATCGTTTGCAAAACATCAGGTTTTAAGAGAATATAGGTGAAAAATCATTGAAATAAACATAGATATATTGCAGATCTTAAAAGAAATTGAAAGGTCAAGAACTAGGGTTTCAGAGATAGAACCCATAGATGGTCGAAAAATCTGTCGTAATACTCAGAGGTGGTGATAGCCGGAACACCACCGAGTTGAACCTCGCCGGAGAAGGCCGGAAACGTCAAGGCAGGAGCCTCCATGGACGTTCTGGCATGGTGGAAGTTTTAAAGGGTCTTAGAGACGAAGTAACAGGAGAGACGGCTTCATGGTGGCCGGTGGTTGAAGGGATGAGCCTGGGAGTGGCCGGAGATGAAGGCCATCGGAGGAGATGAAGGCCATCGGAGGAGATGAAGAGCCCAGAAGGCTCTAGAGAGAACTGGGAGCGGAGGGGTCGAGAAGAGAGAGAGTGAGATAGGAAAATGAGAGACCGGGAGGGGTTAGGTTAGACTAATTAAGGGAACTAATAATCCGGGTCGTTGATCTCGTTTGATCAACGGCTCAGATTGAATGGGGATTGGGCCGGGTATAATGGGGTTTGGGTTTGGGTTTGGGTATTTCAATTGGGTTAATGGGTTGGGTAATAGATTTGAAAATGTGATTAGACTTTAAATGAAGATAGGCTAGATGTTAAATTCCCAAATAAATAGTTAATTAATTAATAAACAGATAATAATTATATAAAAATGAAAATTGAGTTTAAATAAATGCAATTAAGGTAACTAAATGATATTAAATAAAAAATGAATAATTATCGAATTAAAATAGCATAAATTGTGCAATTAGGCTATAGTTGCAAAATTATCGTAATTGAAATTAAACAAGACACAATTGGCCAATTTATGAAATAATTGAATTTTAATAAATAACAAGTGATTATAAATGACATACTGAATTGGAAAGTATTTCGAAATTAGTTTTAGAGCACAATTTATGAATTATTAAAATATGAAGTATTAAATAAATAGGGAAATAATTTAGATAAAATATGAAAAGAAAAGAAAAATTAGAAAAATGCTCATTATTGCAAAGAGTGATTTTGGAAGCTTATATACATGTTTGAAAATATTTTGAGGAAAAATTGGGTATCAACACCTCGTGTCTCCGAATAAACGAATAGCCGCTCTAAATATGTCTACTGCTGGTCGGTACCTTGATTTGCACAAAAGAGTGCAAAGTGTAGTATCAGTACAACCAACCACATGTACTGAGTAAGTGCCGAGCTTAACCTCGACGAAGTAGTGACGAGGCTACGATGGGACAACATATAACCTGTGACAATAATATAATACAATAACGCAATAAAATAATTCTACATGAACAAGAAAAAAAAATATACTAAGACAATAAATATAAAGCAAGAAGAAAATCTAAACAATTAATTAAGTACTGCAACAAAAATAAAATAACTCAGTCGCCTTTCCCAGGCCTCAGCTATAACCAACTCTCAAATAATTTCCAAATTCTCAAACTTTACTTTAAAATAATCACATGTACGAAATATAAGAAAAAACGTTGAGTAAAACAAGAATTTCCAAATCATTTGAAGTTTAAAAATCAGTAAAAACATCATTATTCCCCATTTTCACAGTCTTGTTGCGGCGTGCAACCCCATCCCACTTCACAATATTACAATCAATTATTCACCCTAATCACATCAATAATTCACCCTTATCACATCAATTATCCACCCTTATCACACCAATTTATTCTCCCTTATCACAACAATTTATTCACCCTTATCACATCAATTATCCACCCTTATCACACCAATTTATTCTCCCTTATCACGCCAATTTATTCACCCTTATCACACCAATTTTTGATTCAAAAGTTTCAAACAGAAAATAATGCAACACGTAAAACTTTAAACAACAACAATGTAAACAGTCAAGAAACCGACATGAATATATATATATATATAT
>ML274764.1:0-15875 GCA_005239495.1 Nicotiana undulata | reverse complement strand
AAAAAAAAATATAAATATAAAAAAAACATATGTATATATATATATATATATATATATATATATATATATATATATATATATATATATATATATAATTCCAACATAATGTCAATTGCTCAGCATTTTCGTTCCCCAAGAGAACCAATATTCATCCAAAATAACCAAATAATATTTAACAGCAAAGTAATGAGGCCTAGTAGTCATGAAACAATAACTAACAAAGAACAATTAAGACTGGGATCAATTAAATTGGGAATGGGGAAAGGATCATGTTTAACAAGCCATTTGGGTGGTGCATAGATACTCGTCACCTCACTTATACACCACGCCCATGCATTTCACATAGCAAACAAGTGGGGAGTCCTATTCCCAAGTCAGAGTTAGACCAAACACTTATCTCAATTTCGCAGGCCACTAACTACTCAATTACTGCTTTTCCTTTTGAATCCATCTCTAACTTGCTCGAATCCAATCATAATTAACTCAATATCATTAATTAAGGCTAAAGGAACTAATTTTATTGAAAATTATAATTTTTCCTAAGTTTCTCAAAAAAAGTGAAAATTCGACCCCGAGCCCGCTTAGCCTAAACTCGGGGTTCGGACCAAATTACGTTTACCCATTCACTCACGAACCCAAATATACAATTAGTTTCGAAATCCGACCTCAATTCGAGGTAAAGATTCGATTTTTACAAAATTTCCTAATTCTGCCCAAACTCTCAATTTTTACCATGAAAATTCTTAGTTTTTGATTTAAAAGTGATGAAAAACAATGAGTAATTGCAAGAGTAAAGTTTAGAATTGATTACCTATGACTTGGGGATAATATTTGGTGAAGAAATTCGTTCCTAGGGCTGTGGGGTTCGAAAATTTGAAGAAGAAGAAGAAGTATGCCCGTTTTATATATATTTTCTGCTAATTATTCTACCTCGTTTCTCGTGTCAAACGATTCTGAAACTCGATTTTTACGTCTCCAATGGATTCCTTGTGAAATTCTAGTCAAGTTAGGCTTTTGAATCACTCAATTTGACCTGAAGGAGATATGTAGGTTTTAATATTTGCAAATAGTGCAGATTTTTAATACGCTGTCAGAGGCAATTTCGTAATTAACTTGAAAATTCTGGCAATCTTAGTAAAATGACCATAAATGCCTCATACGATGTCTAAATTCGGTGATTCTTTTTTATACAGATTCGTAATAAAGATACAGATCTAATACTTCATTCAAAACAGAAATCAGAGCTCATTTGTTCAATATGATATCATTTATGCTTGAAGAAACGACGTCGAAGCATAAGAAAGAATGAGCGCAACACAACCCAAACCTATTTGAAACTCACCCGAGCCCTCGGGGCTCTAAATCAAATATGTACGCAAGTCTAAAAGTAACATACGGACTTGCTCGTGGGATCAAATCATGAAATAACATGCAAAACTATCAAAACTTATTATTTTTCTCAAGAACACTTAAAGTTCACTATTTATCAACCGGACGTCTGAATCACGTCAAATAAATTCCGATTCTCACCAAATTTCGCAGACAAGGATTAAATATCATAACAAACCTGTATCGAGCTCCGAAACTAAAGTACGGGCCCGATACCAACGGTTTCAAACATTAATTCATTTCTTTATTTCATTAATAATTCAGGAAAATAATTTCTTTCAAAAATTGATTTCTAAGGCTTGGGACCTCGGAATTCAATTATGGGCGCACGCCCAAGTCCCATATTTTACTGCGGACCTCTCGGGATCGTCAAAACAAAAATCCGAGTTTGTTTACTCAAAATGTTGACTCAAGTCAACTAAAACCAAAATTTAATTCTAGAAATTATTATTTATCATATTTTTACATAAAAGCTTTCCGATTTTATGTCTGTACTGCGCACGCCGAGATATTTAAAATTAATTTTTTAGAGCTATTAAGCCTGGAACGGAGTCTAAATTCATAAAATGACCCATTGGGTCATCACAGTTGATTATGTGATCATGCCCGTCAACATTGTAGAAAAATTCCACTGGGTGTTGGTTGTTTTTTACATTGCCGATAGGGTACTTTATGCGTATGATTCTATGGTCTCTTCACGTAATAACCCTATTGTTGAATCTTTTGTCACCAAGTTTTCTGTTATTATCCCCATTTACTTGTCATGCACCGGTTTTTATGGCAAGCGTAAAGACATCAACTTCAAGAATACAAAGGCATACATTGAGAAATTTATTACTGACCCTCTTGAAATTCAGTGAATTATTGGAGAGATATCACAACAAAAAGAAGGATCACTGTAACAAAAAACTTCTTTCTTTATATCATTTAACAATGTTTTTTTTGTTCATTGTTTGATAAATATTGACATTTGTTTTTGCAGCTACTGTGGTGTATTTGTTGCTGCCTTTGCAGAGTATGCCTGCATTGGAGACCTAGCAATTCCTGCGGATGACTTTTCTGATATTGATCAACATTGTAGACACTATGGAGCGCTACTATGAGATTATGCTAGGAAGAAGCAGGAGACTGGTGCAATTAGTGAAAGTGGGGTGATAGGCAGATTGGCAAGGAGAAAATGTGCACCGGTTGTGAATGAGAAAACACAAGTCCGGAGGAAGAAGAATTAGTTGCGTGGTTTTTGTATGAAACATGTAGTAAAATTGTTTATTTGCTGCTAGTTTTGTAGAAACATAGTAGACAAGTTTATGAACAAGATTGTTGGATTTTAATTGTAGCAGTTTTTGAGCTACAATTATTTTAACCTTTGTTTTTTTTTTCCGTCCAGTATACTAGTTCAAATGGAAACATTCCGTTGATTTTATATTCACTTGTTGAATGTAAATAGTACTTGATCTACATTATTTTAGCATATAACTTCTTTCCAACTGAATTATTATCTAGTTATTCTGTCAATTCCAGATTATGTAGTTATTTTGTAGTTTTTTTGTAGATAAATTGTAAAAATTATTACCAATACATTCTGTTAATTTAGATTCAATTGTTAAATGTAAACAGTACTTGATCTACATTATTTTAGCATATAACTCATTTTCAACTAAATTATTATCTAGTTATTCTGTCAACTCCCGATTATGTAGTTATTTTGTAGTTTGTTTGTAATTTTTTGTAGATGAATTGTAAAAATCATTAACAACTATGCAAAGGATGCTAGATATAGTAAAAAAATTGTAGATTATATATATAGAAATCATTCATAAAGCAATCAAGCTATGAAAGTATTAACGCAATACAGAAAAATGATTGAACAAAAAATTCCAAACTAACTACATTAAGAATTGAAAACACATCAACGATTACACATCAAAGTCTATTCTCCTGAATCATCAACAATTTTTATGAAAAATTCTATTTACTACATAAATTTTATTTCTTTTTGGGAGAATTCTTGCAAGATCTTTTGTTATGCCCTTCTACTCCGCAGTTTCCACATGAAACCTTGTACTTCTTTGAATGTACTTCATCATATCTTTTGTGTCTTTGTTTTTGAGGTCTTCCTGGCTGTCTTTTCTCACCTGAAGGTGGATTTACAACTTCTTCAGTTATATGTTGTGGCACATTCCATTTGCTTTCATCATGCAGGGGATTTACTGGTATTTTATAAGTACGCAAAAGGCTCTCCCTTGTGTAATAAAGAGAACAATAGTTTTCATAAGACTCATTCATGTGCCTTAAAGCAGCCAAAGCATGCGCACAAGGAAGTTCATCAAGTTGGAATTGCCCACAGCTACATCTCTTGTTTTCAAGACAAACAATATAGCGCTTCACACCATCTATCACTGTATGGATATGATCTGTTGAAGCTCTCACCTACAATTACATTACAAACAAAAAACAAATAATATCCAATCAGAATACAAAAGATCTACAAAATATATACAAATTATCTACATTGTATTTTTATTTTTTATTTTGATGCAATAAATGGTCATATCTTACTCTAAGCTTCTGCGACAGTGTTCTGTTGTCCTCCAACTCTTTGTTGAATTTTTTTCCAAGATATGTGAAGGTACCCTTTGCTTTCAATAACTTTTCATTAGTCCAACGTTCAAGAAGAGTCCTCATATACTCTAATAGTTCTACTATCGGTAGCTCTCTTGTATCTTTTGTTACCGCATTCAACGACTCTGGAATGTTTGATGTCATAGTCCAAGTTCTGTTGACCGTAGCATGTACTCGAGACCATCTATGATGGCCAATATCGTATAAGTATGCTTTAACACGCAGGTCAATCTCTTCAATCTTTGACATCCTTTCATTAAATTCATCAAGCGTGTATGATCGTGCGGTGGCAAATTACAATTCGCTTAACTTTAGATGACCCTTCTTGAACTTTGCCCTTATATTTGTCCAAATATGTCACATGCAAGAATAATGTGGTATGCCGGGATAAACAATAGATGTTGCCTTCAAGATACTCTCATTCTGATCCGAAACAACACACATATTTGGTTTTTCACCATATGCATGTTCGAATTGCTCAAACAACCGCTTCCATGATGCGTCATTTTCTGAATCAACAACAGCATATGCCAATGGTAATATGGTACCTACATTATGTGGCAAAAAGCAATTAATTGGATGCATGAAAAAATGCAGAGGAAGATATATATATATATATATATATATATATATATATATATATATATATATATATATATATACATACAAACTACAATATATCTGCGAAATATCTACAACTTATCTACAAAAAATAGAATAACTAGATAATGTATCTACAATATATCTACAAAAAAGCTATATTTTTACCTGTTACATCCATTGTACTAGTTGTTAGCATTATTCCCCTATATGCTGACTTTAAGAAGGTCCCATAAACTACTACAACTAACCTACAATATTCCCAACCACTTATTGACGTACAAATCGCAACAAATACATACAAGAAGCAGTCATCGTCGGTCTTCTTCAATTTCACTACTGACCCCGGATAAGTCTTCTCCAGAATATACAAATAACTAGGAAATTTGTTGTAGGAGTCAGTAGGATGACCTCTCAGAAACTTCAAAGCCCTCTCCTTTGCTCTCCAAGCTTGCATGTATGTTAGGTTCACGCCGTGTTCAGACAACATATCAGTTTGTATGTCTTTTGGTGTGTAAATTATCTCAGGATCAGCATATTTTGGAATAACCATGCTACCAACTACCATGGAAGTAGGCTTGGTTTGTATGAATGTATTGTCCATCAAAGACCATGTGTGCAAGTTGTTGAATTTTCTAACCTTGAACATTGCAAAATCATTTATGCTAGTTGCCTTGAAGTGTCATGTACAATTTTCACCAACACATACCAGGCAGTAGCTACAAAATAAAAATAATTTAAACATTGGTATAGAAAATGTAGATTAAATAAATGAAGAAATTGTAGCATAAAAGATCATATTCAACAATTTATATACAAAAAAACTACAAACTATCTACAAAATAAACTGAAGAAGTAAAAGTTTACAAGCAAACTACAAAATAAACAAAAAAATAATTTTTTATCATTTATTTGTTCCTACCTTCTAGCACTAGATCTTTTCACCCTAAATTGAAACTTGTTCATGACAGAATAGTGCTTCATTGAACTTGCAATTGTTTGCTTGTCTTGGTATACTTGGCCTACTTCAATAACACTTGGTGTACTTTCTGTTATTATTATACTTTCATATTCCTCTATATCCGGAGATGTTGGCATATCAATTAACTTCATTGTTCCAGATGAACCTGCAAGAAAATAAAGCTAAATATTGTTATGAACTATTTATTTGTAGATATTTTGTAGTTGATTTGTTGAAATATTTGAAATTTTGTATTTCACATTGAACTACAAATGATATGTAGTTTTATTGTAGAAATATTATAGATTGAATGAAATTCAATACTAATATATATATATATATATATATATATATATATATATATATATATAGATTTTGACATGTAATTTTTTTGTAGTAATATTGTAGATAGATTGTAGGCCATTAATATACAACTAAAATTTGATAGTAATGTATCAGAACAAACCTGCAACTGTGTTCGCATTGGTGATACTCAATTCCAAATTGAAATCGCGTACTGTTATACATAGCGGATATGCTCCTAAACTTTTGTTTTCCATTTTCATTTCCATGTATACACGAACACCCATATCGTTCCTAATTTCTATTGGAGGACAATGTTCGTTGACAATGTATTTGATTTCTATTATTTTTTCGGATGTATCGATCATTAGATGCTGAGCTATTGTAGAAATCAATACGCTATAACTCGCATCCTCGCCGACTACAATTTCATCGACCTGAAATTCTCTAATCTCCAATAGCTATCTCAATTCCCATTCAGTTGAAGTATAATTCGATTTGCGACATAATTGCCCTTGTTACAGAAGAATTGTAGCTAATTTAGTCGCATTTGATTTGTGAAATCAGAAAAACCAATGAAAACAGAGTGTCTCGTAAAAAACAGAGTGAAATTTTGAAGAGAAACAAGCGAAAAACAAATCTCGTAAATTTTGAAGAGAAACTGGCGAAATTTAATAGCGTGAATTGCGTTTGATAAAATCTGGAAGAACATCCCAAAATTCGTGTGCCTATTAAAGAAAATTGTGAAATCAAAATACTGCGTTTGATTCTGTTTTTAATGAGTTGTTTATATTTTGTAGAGAAACTGTTAGCAGAGCGGGTAATATGCAAACTATAGACATTTTTCATAATATAGTTTGTTATATGGTATAGGAACGAAAATTTCCCTTTTGGTATCTCGTTTATGGGCTAGTCGATTTTTATCAAGCATTTTTGGAATGTGTAAATAATAAGTACTTATTATCTTTCGAAAATGGTGGCAAAATAACCTTCTAAAATTTAACTATAACCTCAAGTTGATACTCAAATTTAGACTGTCTTAATCCTATAGTAAGATTGTCCTTTAACTTGACAATATTCACAACAGTTCTCTTAATATTAGTGACAGATAGCTCCCAGCTCCATTTGTATTTCTGTATGAGGTTTAAGAGGAGGTTTTCACTGAAAATGATCCACTCTTCCTCCTAATCACTGTCCATAATTTTTTCATAGTACTATGCACATGGCTCAATCTCAAAATTATTCTCAAAGTTTGATTCACAGACATTGGTTTATTAAATTGTCAATGTTGTGTTTTCTGTGGAAAAGGTCCAAGGTCCGTGACCCTGAAATCACATGCTGGATTCACATGAGATACAGTCACCGAAAGTGAGGGAATAAACAACAACAGATCCTGTCACATTCCAATACTTTGTTACTTATATAAAAAGCCCATTGCCTAGTAACAAGCCTAGCAAACTGCACTTAGCAAAAATGGCCAAAGCCTTGTGCGTGACCTTGTTGCTTTTTGCACTGATGACAGTGTACATTGAAATGTCGAATGCTGGAAGTCCGAAAACTATTTGCAGGGTCACAATTAATGAGCTCGCGGAATGTCTACCAGCAGTCATGGGCCAGAAACCTCCGCCACCAACAGCGGATTGTTGTGCAGCTCTGCGCAAGGCCGATTTACGTTGTATGTGCAACAAGAAATCTGAACTCGGCCAACTTGGGATCAATCCTGCAGCTGCTATGAAACTGCCTAAGCAATGCAAAATTAATGTTCCTCGCGGATGTTAAGGCTCAAGTACTTGTTTCTCTTCCTTGTGAAGTTGACATACTCCATGATTGTTTGCATTTCTATTCCATCAGAATTTGAATAAATTTTCTTTCCAGTTATTGTTCTACATTTCGGAATTGACCAATATTTAGTTTCATCTAACCTCCCCCCTCTCAAACCCCACACACACGCCAGATACAATAACTATGCCTCAATCCTAAGCAAGTTGCAATCGACTGTATGAATTCTCAATGTCCATTTCGCTTCATTTAATCCCGTGTTGATTCCAGTATTACACGTAGACTAAGAGCTGGTAGCTAAAATTGACAGTTTTCTGTTTTTTACTGCTATTTAAATTTAAGCCTTCCCAAGTGAGCACACTATTCGCTTTGTTAGTTTTCTTAGGGCCAATTTAAGGAGGAAGTGCTCCATACAAGGAGTTTCCTCCATTACTAGAGCTCGTTTCTTATTAAACAACAAAGACCAATACACCAAAGAAGACACAAAATGTCATGTAGTTATGTCGTTAAAGCTCCATAGACGAATATGAACAATTCGCCGTTTTAAGACGGTATAAAAGAGTAACGCCAGGAAGAGCAGCTCACCGTGTAGTCGAGTCCAGATAGTACTCTCAATGACGGACACCGGAATAGTGACCAAGTGCAACAGCCTCAGAACCTGTACAATTAAGTACAGAAGCGTAGCATGAGTACATATAAACAAATATGTATCCAGTGAGTATCTCGTCTAAACTCGAAGAAGTAATGACGAGAGGTAGACGTGTTACTCGCTAGGGTCGTTATCGATAATATGATTTAATAAATCTAGCCAGGATTAGCATTTATAGAAAGCAAGTAGACATGGAGAATCAGTATATAAAGATAACGATCTACCTGCAAGTGCCAAGTAACAATATTTAATAAAAATCACAAGTTTCCTTCCCCGCAGAACAATTAAATTGGTAAGAACAATAATAAGACTCTCAATCAAACACATAGCATATAATATGTCGAGTCGTACGGCCGAAGTGAAACAAAATTTTAATGTGCACTGCCAAGGGTCATGCATCTATTACCCAGCTCTCGAATCTATCATGCGACGCGGTTGACATAATATAAGGATACCCCGCTCACGAATCGTACATGTGACACGGGTGCTCGTAGACATACACAGATATATTAGGAAAATTCAGGAATTTATCATGGTTTATACTTGAAATCAGAGATTTAAGCACTTAAACTTACACATACCTTCCTAGTATCCTCATATCAATTTCAAAGATAATAAGCAACTAGAAACACATGTAAAGGTATAGGTAAGGCACATAAAGGCATGCTTGTGAAATCCTAAATTCTACCCGACATAAAATAGTAGTAGCTATGCACGGACTCTCGTCACTTTGCGCGTGTGTAGCCCCCGCAAATAAGGATAATTCAATCATTACATTTACCTATGGGGACAATTCCCTATTACAAGATTGGAAAGGAGACTCACCTCGCGTAGAATCTACTTCCCGGGTTAAGAACGCGCCCGAAACTCCAAACTTTACACCCGAGGACTCGAAACTAGTCAAATGATATATAAATATGTCAATGCATGCTCAAAGTATGGAAATTCTCCTACTTATTTAGTAAATTCATTATTCTTGAAGAAATCCCAAAATTCACCACGGGGCCCACATGCTCGAATTCCGGAAATTTTTGAAAATAACACTCACCCATAGCCTAAGGATCATTAATATATAATTTTTGTATGATTTCATGGTAGAAAAGTGGTGAAATTCCCTAAAATTCATCAACCCTAGGTTTTCACTCTAACCCCTTTGATTTTTACTAATTAGATGTTAATCTACTTAAGCTTTGGTGCACTAATCTAACATTTAAATGGGAATTACTTACCTCTTAGTAGCTAGGCCGAATACCCTCTTGAAAGCCCTCAAAATCGCCAATGGAGGAGAAGAAATGGTGAAAAATGGCCAAATTCCGTATTAAATGAGCTCACTGCCTTCAGTGATCTCTCACCTGCGGCTCGAGGACTGCACATGCGGTCTCGCACCTGCGAGCCAAAGATCGCACCTGCGGAAGTGGCCTAGGAGGCCTGGGGCCGCACCTGCGAAGGAAGTCCTGCACCAGCGGGTCCGCACCTGCGGTTTGGACAATCTCCCTTGGGGGTCGCACCTGCGGAGCCTTGACCGCAGGGGCGGTCTCGCACCTGCGAGCCAAAGATCGCACCAGCGGAAGTGGCCTAGGAGGCCTGGGGCCGCACCTGCGAAGGAAGTCCTGCACCAGCGGGTCCGCACCTGCGGTTTGGACAATCTCCCTTGGGGGTCGCACCTGCGGAGCCTTGACCGCAGGGGCGGTCTCGCACCTGCGACCTGGGCAACCGCACCTGCGGTCAAACCAGATTTGGTACAGCTGAAGCTGCTGGTTTTTGGCTCCGTTTGGTGTTTGAGAGGCACCTGGCCCACCCGAGCCCCCGTGAAATTATACCAACAAGTCCTAGATCATATTACGGACTCGCTCGAGCCTTCGGAACACCCAAAACAACGCTAAAACTCAAAACCCCTAGAATCAAACTTAGAATTTCTAAGTTCTCGAATTCGGTTTCAATGCGCCGAACCGGCCTATACTACTCGGAATGACACCAAATTTTGCAATCAAGTCATAAATGACATAACGGAACTATTCCCGATCTCGGAATTCCGTTCGGACCTTGATAACACAAAAACACGTCCCAAACCAAATTATGAACTTAAGGAAACTCTATTTCGCTATTTGGCGTCGAAACGCTCCCGGGTCATCCAAAACCCATTCCGGACATACGCACAAGTGAGAAATCATCATATGAAGCTACTGGAATCGTCGAAACTCGATTCCGAGGTTTGTTTGCTCAAAACGTTGACGGAAGTCAAACTTGGCCTTAAAAGTCAACCTTAAGGAAATAAGTGTTCCTATACCATCCTAAACATTTACGAATCCCGAACCGCCCGTCCCCGCAAGTCACAAATTACGATAAACAGCTACATAAAGTCTTATTTAAAGGAAGGGGATCCGAATACGCAAAACGGCCGATCGGATCGTTACAATACTGGAACATAACCTAGTATTTGAATAGTATATATTATTGATGACGATCCTGTTAGTTCACGCAATTACAAAGAGCAACTCCAAAATATTGGATAAACAATAAGTTCAAAGAGATAAAAACATCTGAATTAGTTAGTTCGAAAACTACAAAAATATATATATATATAACGACCCGGTCTGTCATTACGTGAAACCTGCATTATAATTGTTGTTATTGACTTATTATATATTGGTTATTATATTATTAATATGTTAGAGTTGATATGCTTGAAATCGGAATGGTTAATGAGAACTCAGGCACTTAGTCCTTACAATAGCCTTAAGAATGGGAAAAGTCAACTGAGAGTTGACTTATTGGTAAGCGACCCCGGAATGAAGATTTTATGGCTCGGATATCTTATTTAGGTGATTTGGGACTTAGGTGTGTGTTCAGAATAATTTTGTGATGTCCGGTGTAGAATTAGGCATGAATTGGCGAAAGTTAGTTTTGGTGATTTTTGGTCGGCAGTGGAAAATAGCCTATCGAGGTCAAAATGGAATTCCGACAGTTGGAACAGGTTCGTAATGTCATTTTGGATGTGTCTGCAAAGTTTCAGGTCAATCGGAGTTGTTTTGGATAGTTTCGGCATCTTTGGTGAATCTTAGAAATTTCAAAGTTCTTAGGCTTGAATCCGATGTAAATTTGGTGTTTTTATGTTAGTTTTGGTGTTTTGAGAGTGCAACTAAGTTTGAATGATCATATACCATGTGTTGGTATAGTTGGTTGGGGTCCCAAGGAGCTCGGGTGAGTTTTGGATAGGTTTGGGCTGCGTTGTGCTCGTTTTTCTTATGCTTCGGCGTCGTTTCTTCAAGCATAAATGATATCATATTGAACAAATGAGCTCCGATTACTTCTTTTAATGAAGTATTAGATCTGTATCGTAATTATGAACCCGTAGCAAAAAGAACATCGAATTTGGACACCGTATGAGGATTTTATGGCCATTTTACCAAGATTGCCCAGATTTTTCAGGTTAATGACAAAATTGCCCCTGACGGCGTATTAAAAACCTGCACTATGTGCAAATCTTAAAACCTACATATCTCTTTCGTTATAAGGTCAAATTGAGTGATTCAAAAGCCGAAATTGATTAGAATTTCACAAGGATTCCACTGGGAGTAGTAAAACGCGTGAACAGCATATGTATAACGAGCAGTCCGAGTTTTCTTCCAATTTTTGAATGGGAAGAAGCTTTTGAGGCGATTTTTAAGAGAGAAAATCATTGTTCTTCATTGAGGTAAGGATTTTGGACCCTAAAACTCGATTCTACGTGATTAAGGATCAAAATATCAATGTTTAATTCATGAAAATCAGTCGAAAAAAATTGGGTTTAGGGCTTGAGATTTTGAGACCTTCAAGGGTCGATTTGAGGGATCAAACGAACTCCGATTTTGGTGTTCTTTATATGTACGGACTCGTGAGATGATGAAGAACAATTTTCTATAAAAATTTCTGAGTTTCAGGACGCGGTCCCGGGTGTCAGGTTTTGATCAAATTCGGGTTTTTGAGCTAAATTTGATATCTTTCGATTGGAATTCGTTCCTTAAGCATAAATTGATGATAAAAATCTGAACTTGGTAGATTTGGAGCCTTCGGAGGTTTATTCGAGAGGCAAGCGCATTGCAGAATAATTTCGGATTAGTTTTGAGGTAAGTAATGTATTTAAATCCTGTCCTGAGGGTATGAAACCCCGGACTATGCACCCTTTCACGGGTTTTGAGATAAAAAGGTGAAAACTTTGGAAACATCTTTCCTATTTAGGCGACTATTGAGTTGCGAAACTGATTTCTAAGCCTATACTTAATAGTATAGATATATTTGATACGATTTGGGCTGTAAGCCATGTTTGGGGCCCTAGTGCCGATTTGTTTTAACCCCTTGGGGGGATGATTTACTATTTTCCTCACTGATATGTTGTGTTTTTTCACTCAGTCTTTTCTGTGAAATTGTTTTGACACTCAAAGTATTTTGATACTATTTATTGAAAAATGAAACATTGTTTTTGGGTCGAGAACCCGGTATATTATGGCCTGAAAAAAAAATTGAGAGTGTCTGACTGAGTGAGGTTGCTGGCCTATATTGTGAGGATGTTATGATATGAGTGAGGCTGCTGGCCTACACTGTGAGGATGATATGATATGAGTGAGGTTGCGGGCCTATATTTTGTGTGAATTATGCCATGATGTGGCTTATTATTGCGCTTGGGCTGTAGGAGCCCCTCCGGAGTCTGTAACACACCCCCAGTGAGCGCCGGTACCGAATGAGTGATGCCCGCGGGGCTTATGAAGAGTGACTGTGAGGATGCCTGATGGGCAGAGTGACTGTGAGGATGCATGATGGGCAGAGTGACTGTGAGGATCCCTAATGGGCAGAGTGATTGTGAGGATGCCTGATGGGCAATGGTTACGATAAATGATTTTGGCTCGAGGGGCAGTTATTTGAAAGATTTTACTGAGTTTTCAAACTATGATTTACTTCGTTTTCACACTGGTTTTACTGAGAATTTTACTGAGATATACTGATATTGCACTTGTTTCGAAGGTTTTTCTGAAAACTGATTTCGAACTCATTATTTGATGAATGTCACGTGGTGACTTGGTGTTTTACTGGTTTGTGGAATTGTGTACATGTTCTGTGTGTTTATATTACTCAGACTGTGATTTATTTTCATTACTACTGAGTTGGCGTACTCATAAAGACTCCCTGTGCCTCTGTGCACAGATCCAGGTACTAGTTCGCAGCAGTAGCTGACGCAGGTCCGATAGCAGCATCTACGGGATTTCGAGGTAGCTGTCCAGCGTCCACAGCTTCTCCATTTCCCTTCCTTACTTAGTATTAGTAATTGATTCAGAGACTTATATTATAGTTTTAGCAGAGTTAGATTTATTTATCCTTAGATGCTCATGACTATTGACTCTGGTTCTTGGGAGGTTGGTTAGACTATTATTGGAACGTTAAGACTTATTTATATAAATTATGATGTGGTTGCTTGCTTATTATTTAATTGTGAACTATTATAATTGAATAAATGCGTAGAAAGGTGATGGTTGGCTAGCCTAGTTCCACGATAGGCGCCATCACGGCCTGCTAGGATTTGAGGTCGTGACAAGTTGGTATCAGAGCTCTAGGTTACATAGAACTCAACGGTCATGAGCAGGTTTAGTAGAGTCTTGCGGATCGGTACGGAGACGTCTATACTTATCTTTGAGAGGCTGCAGAACTCTTAGGAAATTCTCACATTCTTGAATTCTTGTCGTGCGAATCCATTTTATATATTCAAAGTGTAACTCTTTATATTCCTTTCATGTATTCGAATGCGCACGCAAGCGCTTGGTATCAGTTGTGCGTCAGCGGCTTGTGACTTCCATGGGTGAGATGAGATTTTTAACATGTTAATAATGGACCAGTCGGAAGGACTTGAGGCCGGATTTTGTTTGTGGCTTGAGTGCTGAGATTTCATTTGGGTTAGCACATATGTTGGGGGACTTATATGTCCGTTTGTGTCCTTATTGATGGAACTTGTGACTAGATGACTACATGGTGAGTGTGATCGGATAGTAGATCTATTCAGGTTGTTTGATTGTGACCAAAATGAATTGGCGAGAAATGTAGCAAGAACTATTGAGTAACTGACTTCTGTCTTGGGTTAAAATATGACCTCGAGTTGTGAGTGTATTGAAGGACCTCTCGTGTAGCTGAGTTGTGGAGTGAAGTGAGTTTTCCTGTTATGTTCTAAGTTCCTGTGATGGCTTTTGAGCTGACCAACGCCCAGCAACGTTCATGTATTTGATTCGTGGATTCAGCCATGTTATAACTTCTTTGTTATCGTATCCATTGATGGCATCTTGGCGTACTCTCGTAGCCAGAGGTAGCATACTCGGCATTTGATGATGGTATTACAAGGATATAGGGAGGAGAAACTTGTGCGAAGTTCTCCAAGTGTGAATTGTTGGCTCAGTTCAGTAGCATTCTTGGGACACGTGGTGTCCAGTGACGGTATCTATGTGGTCAGAAGAGTGTGTGTAGAGCTTCTAGAAGCTCAATAATTCCTTGACCACAGCCACATTGTTAGTATTACCATCAGCTTCAGGTTCTTATACCGCTTAATAGGATGTCTTGGGGGCAGGCAATGGTTGTGTTCTACTGTAGGAAGGTATAGTGATGTGTGATAGCTATGATTTTCATAAGTGTATTGGGAGATATCATTTTGAGGTTAAGCAGGTAGGGGTATCTCCTGCGGGTTGTCTTGAGGTGTGTGACCCTTATGTTTATCTGTAGTAAGTTCTCTATATCAGTAATGATGTATGTTGTAATTTGAGTTTAGATCGCTTGTGGGAGTTGGCATGACCATTACAATGGTGGATGCGAGATTTGCATTTGATTTGAGTGTTAGATTGTTTGGGTCGTATGAGCGTATGAAGGATTTAGTTGAATGCCACCACAGTATGGTGGCAATGATAGTGTATGGGCATCATGAGTTATTGGTTGTCTTAATCTTTGGCTTTGAGCCAAGTGGGGGAGTTCGTTATTGATAAGTTGATTACAGGATTATGTGTTGAATTGGTTTCGGTTCGAGGTATGTTGGTGAATCAATTATGACCTACAGAGGTGGGGTCTAGGAATGACTCGAGTGATGGAAATTTCTTCGATACAAGTTGTAATGTACTTTACGGATAAGGGAATTTATTGAATGATTGAGTTGTATTGAAAGTGTAGTGTGTGAAATGTATGAGTGTGCTTTTTTTCTTCAAGGGTGTGGATTACTTTCCTAGTATGTGGATTGCAAGCGGGGTCAGATCGTTCTGTTTACTTGGCTAGTGTAATTGAAATTTCGTAGAGCGAATGACGTTCAAGAATGGTTCAGATGGATTCAAGGTTATGTGTAGCGATTGAGAATCTTCAAGGTGTCAATGCTTGTGGTGTATTTAAATTATTATGGATTCTATCCATCAGTATCAGGAAAGGGAAGGTAATGACTTTAGATTCGCAGGAATTCTCTTCAGGGTAAGAATTTAATGTGGTGCTTTGGGGATATTTGAGAGATTATTCAGTGGCTTATGAGCGTTAGACGGTATATCTTTATGCTCGGGTTTCGTGTGGCGAGTCTGGATGGAG